>JAHZML010000073.1:0-16304 GCA_031772225.1 Eubasilissa splendida
TACCAAATATCGTATTATTAACATTCCATGGAATAGGGTAATTTCTAAAAATTTAAAAATTTATTAAAAATAACGTTTTTTAGAATTTCGTAATTTCATAATACTTAAAAATTGCGTAATAATTAAATTCCTTAAAAAATCGTAAATTTCAAAAAAAATACCAAATAACGTAATAATTACATTCCATTGAATAGGGTAATTTCGAAAAATTTCAAAAATTAGTTAAAATAACGTTTTTTAGAATTGCGTAATTTCAGAAAACTTAAAAATTGCGTAATAGTTAAATTCCTTAATAAAGCGTAAATTTCAAAAAAACTACCAAATATCGTATTAATTACATTCCATTGAAAGGGTAATTCGAAAAATTTCAAAAATGAGTTAAAATAACGTTTTTTTAGAATTGCGTAATTTCAGAATACTTAAAAATTGCGTAATAGTTAAATTCCTTAAAAAAGCGTAAAATTCAAAAAAAAACAATATAGCGTATTAATAACAATCCATAGAAAAGGCTAATTTCGAAAAATTTCAAAAATGAGTTAAAATAACGTTTTTTAGAATTGCGTAATTTCAGAAAACATAAAAATTGCGTAATAATTAAATTCCTTAAAAAAGCGTAATTTCAAAAAACTACCAAATATCGTATTAATTACATTCCATTGAATAGGGTAATTTCGAAATATTTTCAAAATTGAGTTAAAATAACGTTTTTTTAGAATTGCGTAATTTCAGAAAACATAAAAATTGCGTAATAATAAAATTCCTTAAAAAAGCGTAAATTTCAAAAAAACAACCAAATATCGTATTAATTACATTCCATTGAATAGGGTAATTTCGAATAATTTCAAAATTGAGTTAAAATAACGTTTTTTAGAATTGCTTAATTTCAGAAAACTTAAAAATTGCGTAATAATTAAATTCCTTAAAAAAGCGTAAATTTCAAAAAAACTACCAAATATCGTATTAATTACATTCCATTGAATAGGGTAATTTCGAAAAAATTCAAAATTGAGTTTAATAACGTTTTTAGAATTGCGTAATTTCAGAAAACATAAAAATTGCGTAATAATTAAATTCCTTAAAAAAGCGTAAATTTCAAAAAAACTACCAAATATCGTATTAATTACATTCCATTGAATAGGGTAATTTCGAAAAATTTCAAAATTGAGTTAAAATAACGTTTTTTAGAATTGCGTAATTTCAGAAAATTTAAAAATTGCGTAATAATAAATTCCTTAAAAAAGCGTAAATTAAAAAAAACTACCAAATATCGTATTAATTACATTCCATTGAATAGGGTAATTTCGAAAAATTTCAAAATTGAGTTAAAATAACGTTTTTTAGAATTGCGTAATTTCAGTAAACATTAAAATTGCGTAATAATTAAAATTCCTTAAAAAAGCGTAAATTTCAAAAAACTACAAATATCGTATTAATTACATTCCATTGAATTAGGGTAATTTCGAAAAATTTCAAAATTGAGTTAAAATAACGTTTTTTAGAATTGCGTAATTTCAGAAAACCTTAAAAATTGCGTAATAATTAAATTCCTTAAAAAAGCGTAAATTTCAAAAAAACTACCAAATATCGTATTAATTACATTCCATAGAATTGGGTAATTTCGAAAAATTTCAAAAATGAGTTAAAATAACGTTTTTTTAGAATTGCGTAATTTCAGAAAACTTAAAAATTTCGTAATAGTTAAATTCCTTAAAAAAGCGTAAATTTCAAAAAAACGACCATAATAGCGTATTAATTACATTCCATTGAATAGGGTAAGTTTCGAAAAATTTCAAAATTGAGTTAAAATAACGTTTTTTAGAATTGCGTAATTTCAGAAAACATAAAAAATTGCGTAATAATAAAATTCCTTAAAAAAGCGTAAATTTTAAAAAAACTACCAAATATCGTATTAATTACATTCCATGAATATGGGTAATTCGAAAAATTTCAAAATTAGAGTTTAAAATAACGTTTTTTAGAATTGCGTAATTTCAGAAAACATAAAAATTGCGTAATAAATTAATTCCTTAAAAAAACGTAAATTTCAAAAAAACTACCAAATATCGTATTAAATACATTCCATTGAATAGGGGTAATTAGAAAAAATTTCAAAATTGAGTTAAAATAACGTTTTTAGAATTGCGTAATTTCAGAAAACATAAAAATTTGCGTAATAATTAAACTTCCTTAAAAAAGCGTAAATTTTCAAAAAAACACCAAATATCGTATTAATTACATTCCATTGACAAGGGTAATTTCGAAAAATTTCAAAATTGAGTTAAAATAACGTTTTTAGAATTGCGTAATTTCAGAAAACTTAAAAATTGCGTAATAATAAAATTCCTTAAAAAAGCGTAAATTTAAAAAAAACTACAAAATTTCGTATTAAATACAATCCATTGAATAGGGTAATTTCTAAAAATTTAAAAATTGAGTTAAAATAACGTTTTTTAGAATTGCGTAATTTCAGAAAACTAAAAAATTGCTTAATATAAAATTCCTTAAAAAGCGTAAATTTCAAAAAAACCTACCAAATATCGTATTAATTACATCGCACTCTGAATTGTGATCTCACATATCAGAGTGCGATGTAATTTATACGATATTGGTAAAGTTTTTTTGAAATGTACGCGTTTTTTTAAGGAATTTTATAAATAGTCGGCAATTGTTAATGTTTGCTGAAATTACGCAATTCTAAAATACGTTATTTTAACACTAATTTTGAGTGTTTTTAGAAATTACCCGATTCAAGTGATATGTAATAATACGAGATTTTGGTAGTTTTATTAAATTACCTTTTTGTAAGGTTTTTGATTAGTACGCAATTTTTTAAAAGTTTTCTGAAATTACGCAATTGCTAAAAAACGTTATTTTATTCTCAATTTGAAAGGTTATCGAAATTACCCGAATCAATGGATAGTAATTAAACTATATTTTGGTCGTGTTTTTGAAAGGGTAAACGCCTGGTGTTTAAGGAGTTTTAGATATTATTAGCAATTTGTATTGTTTTCTGAAATTACGCAATTCTAAAAAAACTTAATTTAACTCATTTTGAGAAATTTTTTTCTAAATACCCTAGATTCAATGGAATGTAATTGATATACGATATTTGGTATTCTTTTTTTTTTGGAAAGTTTAACCTTTTAAGGAAGTTAATTATTTACGCAATGTTTATTGTTTTCTGGAAATTGTACCTGCAATTCTAAAATTAACTTTATGATTCGCAATGGGGGTATTTTGTGTCGGAAGTACACTATTCCATGGAAGTAATTAATATACTATATTGGTAGTTGTTTTGTAAATTACGCTTTTTTTAAGGAAGTTTTATTATGACGCAATTTTTAAGTTTCTGAAATGACGCATTTCTATAAAACGTTATTTTATCTCTATTTGTAATTTGTTCGAAATATGCCCTAATTCCAATGGATATGTAATTAATACGATATTTGGTCGTGTGTTTTTGAAATTTACCGCTTTGTATGGAGTTTAATATGACGCAATTTTAAATAGTTTTCTGAAATTACGCACTGATCAAAAAAACGTTGTATTTTAACTCAATTGTTGAAATTTTCTAAATTACCCTTATTCAATGAGGAATGTATTTAATACGATATTGTGGCGGTAAAGGTGTTTTTGTTATTTACGGCGTGAGGTAAGGAATTTAAGATTACGCAATTGTTTAAAGTTTCTGAAATTACAGCAATTCAAAAACGTTATTTTAATTACCTCAATATTGATATTTGTCGAAAATTTTACACTATTCAAGAATGGTAATTATTACGAAATTGGGTAGTTTTTTTGAAATTCTTTACGCTTGTTTAAGGTAAAAAATAAATAAGATGGGATTTATTACGTACGCTAGGTTTAATGTTTGTCTGAGAAATTAGCGTCATATTTCTAAAAAAACGTTAGATACTCTATTTTGAATAATATTTCCGAAATTACCTATGCAATGGATGGAATTAATTCAGATGTTGAGGTAGTTTTTGAATTTACGCTTTGTTTTAGGAATTTGGTATATTAGTACGCAATTTTTAGTTTTTCTGAAATTAAGCAATTCTAAAAAAAACTTTAGTTAACGCAATTTTGGAAATTGTTTCGAAATTATCCTAGTCAATGAGATTGTAGATTAACACGATAGTTGGTAGTTTTTTGAAATGTACGCCTGTTTAAGGGATTGTGAATGTTGTTCGCAAGGTTTAATGTTTTCTGATATTACGCAATCTAAAAAGCGTTATGAAACCAATTTTGATAATATTTCGATTTACCCGAGTCAAGGAAATGTAGAATTAGACGAATATGTGGGTTAGTTTTTTTCTGATTAATTTACGCTTTTTTAAGGAGTGTATTAGGTTACCACTTTTTTAGTGTGTCTGAAATTAAGCGCAAGTCTAAAAACGATATTTGAAACTCAAGTTTGAAATTATTTCGTAAATACCCCTATTACATTGGATTGTAAAGATTGACGATATTTGTCGTTTTTTGAAATTATACGCTTTTTTATGAGTTTGTGAAAATTTGACGCAGAGTTTATGTGTGTCTGAAATTACGCTATTCTAAAAAAAAGTTATTTTTTATCTTTCAATTTGAAATATTTCGAAATTACCCGATTCAATATGGTAATTAATATGATATTGATGTGTTTTTTGAAATTTACGCTTTTTTATGGAGTTAATGTAGTACGTTCGCAATGTTTGATGTTTTTCTGGAAATTATCGCATTTCTAAGAAATCGTATTTTAACTCAATTTTGAAATTTTTCGAAGATTACCCTTTTCAATGGATGTAATCTAAGACGATATGGGGGAGTTTTTTTGGGAAATTTACAGCGTTTTAAGGAATGTTTTTAGGTCAAGCAAGTTTGTTGTTTGCTGTAAATTACGCAATTCTAATAAACGTTTATGTTGAACCCTCAAGTTAAATTTTTAGAAATACCCTATCAATGGAATGTTAATTTAATACCGATTTATTTGATAGTTTTTTTAATGGACGCGTTTTTAAGGATTTTTATATAACGACCAAGGTTGGGTAAGAGTCTGAAATGACGCAATTTCTAAATACGTTATTTAACTCAATTTGGGAATTTTACGGAAATGACCCTAATCATTGGAATTGTAATTAATCACGATATGTTAGGTAGTTTTTTGGAAATATTTACGCGTTTTTAAAGGAATGTTATTATGACGCAAATTTTTATGTTTTCTGAATACGGCAAATTCTAAAAAAACGGCTATTTGAACTCATTTTTGAAATTTTTTTCGAAATTTACCCCTATTTCAATGGAATTGTAAATTAAGACGAGATTTGGTATTTTTTTGAAATTTAACGGCTTGATTTTATAGATTTTAATTATGACCAGTGTTGTTTATTTCCTGAAATGTACGCCAATTCGAAATTAACGGATGTGGTTCGCTAGGGAAATTTTTCGAAATTACCCTTATTCAATGAATTAAGTAATACGATAGTGGGAGTTTGTTGAGTGGATAATTTACTGCGTTGTTTAAGGATAGTAAATTATTACGCAAGGATGTTTTCTGAAATTTACGCAATGCTAAAAAAACGTTAGTTTGAACGCTATTTTGGAAATTTTTCGAAATTACCCTATTCAATGGAAGGTAATTAAAACGATTATTGTGGAGTTTGTTTTGAAATTGTTACGGCTTTTTTTTGAATGGGTTGTGTTAATTTTTTACGCAATGGTAAGTTGTCTGTAAATTAGTCCATTTCCTAAATATACGCTTATTAATACTCAATTTGGTAATTTTTGCGGGAAATTATCCTATTCAATGGAATAGTAATTAAACATATTTGGTATTTTTTGAAATTTACTGCTTTTTTTAAGGATTTGTAATGTAGAACTCAATTTTTATGTTTCTGAAATTACGCAATTCTAATTAATCGTTGATTTTAAACTCATTAGTGTGGAAAATGTTTTCGTAATTACCCTAGTCAATGGATTGGTAATTATTGAAGATATTTGGTATAGTTTTTTTGGAAATTTACGCTGTGTTTTAGGTATTTAATAGGTCCGAATTTGATTTTTCTGAAAGTACGCAATTCGAAAAATCGATTATTTTAACGCAATGTGGCTATTGTCTGAATTACCCATATTCCAATGGGTAAGGGTAAGTAAGACATATTGTGGTAGGTTTTTTGGGAATTTAAACGCGGTTTAAAGGATATATGTATATTACGCAATTTGTGTAGGTTTTTCTGAAATTACGCCAATTTTCTAATAATTACGGATTTTATACTCAACTTGAAATTTTGTCGAAATTACCCATGTCAATGGATATGTAATTAAGTACGTATTTGGTTGTGTTTGTGGTATTTGACGCTTTGTGTAAGGGTTGTTATCTGTGACGCAATGGTTGGTTGTACGAATTGACCAATTCTTAAAAAAAACGTTTATTAACTCAATTTTGATTATTTTTCGAGGAATTACCCATTCAATGAATGTAATTAATGCACGATATTTGGTAGTTTTTTTGGAATTTACCGTTTTTAAGATGTGTATAGTAGCAAGTGTAGTTGTTTCGGAAAATTGACGCAAGCGAAAAAACGTTATTTTAACTCATTTTTGATATTTTTTCGAAATTACCTCGATTCAATGGAATGTAATTATCTCGATATTGTGGTAGTTGTTTGTTGAATTTACCGAGTTGTTAAGAAGTTGTATATTGACGCAAGTTGATGTTTTCTGGTAATTACGCCTTTGCTAATATAACGGTGATTTAACGTAATTGGTGGGGGAAATTTCGGGATTTTACCCTTTCAAGTGAATGTAATTATTACGAAATGGGTATTTTGGTGATTTGAACGCAGTGTTTTAAAAGGAATTTTCATGATTACCGATTGTTTTTTATATGGTTTCGTAATGTACGCATTTTCTAAAAAAAACGTTATTAAACCTGTAATTTTGAAATTTTGTCGAAATTACCCGATGGCAATGGAATGGTAATTTAGAGACATATTTGGGATGTTTGTTGGAAATTTTCGCGGTTGTCAAGTTTTTATTAGTACGCAATTGTAGGTTTGCTGCAATTTAGCAATTCTAAATAAACGGGGTGTTGGTTAACTCAATTTTGTTTGTGTTTGAGTGGGGGAAATAAAAAAATTTTTTTGTTCGATATTACCACTATGCAATGGAATGGAATTAAACACGATAGTTGGTAGTTTTTTTTTTTGTGTAAATTTAAGCTTTTTTAATATTTTAATTAGTACGAGCAAATATGTAGGTTGTGGAAATTAAACGCAATTCTAAAAAACGTTATTGTGTAACGGTCAATTTTGGAAAGTTTATCGAATTACCCATTCAATGAATGTAAATAACACATAGATGTAGTTTAGTGTGGGTAATGTATCCGTTGTTTAAGGATATTTAATTAATTACGTTCGAATTTTTAGGTTTTCTGAAATAACGCATTTCTAAATTACGTTATTGTACTGCAATTGTTGAAAGTTTCGTGAAATTACCTTTTCAATGGAAGTAGATTAATATGTTATTTGTAGTTTTTTAGGATATTTTACTGTTTTTTGAAAGATTTGTGTATGTCTATGTCGCAATGGTAGGTTTCTGTAAATTACGCAATTCGAAAAAGACGTTATTTTACGCAATTTTGAAAATTTTCGAAATACCCTATTGGGCAATGAATTAATTAACAACACTTATTGGTAGTTTTGTTTGATAATTTACCTTTTTAAGGAATTTAATTAGTACGCAATTTTTGATGTTTTTGATGAAATTACGCAATGGCTAAAAAACGTTTATGTAACTCATTTTGAAATTGTTCGAAATTACCCTGTGGTCAATGGTATGGTAATTAATATCGATATTGTAGTTTTTGTTGAAATTGTACGCTTTTTTCAGGAATTGTTTAGTTATGTTCCAATTTTTAGGTTTTCTGAAATTACCATTTCTAAAAAACGTTATTTTAAACGCAATTTGTGAAAGTTTTCGGAAATTACCCTACTATCGAAGAAGGGATGTATATGTAATAAATTTACTTATTGGGGGTAGTTTTTTGAATTGTCGTAACTGTTTTTAAGGTATTTTTTTTTATGTAAGCAATGATGTATGTTTTCTGAAAATGACGCTATCTGATTATTCGGTAGGAAAGCATGGGTTAGGGAGGTCGATTAATTATACCCTATTCTATGGGAATGGGTAATGAATACGATTGTTGGTAGTTTTTGTTTGGAAAGTTTACGCGGTTGTTGAAGGGAATTTTAATTATTACGCAATTTTGATGTTTTTTGAAATTACGCATTTCTAATATAATCTTGATGGTTGAACTCAAGTGTTGAAATGTTCGTATATGTCCCATATTCATGGAATGTTTATTTACGATTATTTTTGAGGGAGTTGTTTTGATATTTACGCGGTAGTTTTAAGGATGGGTTGATTATTTATAAGCAAAGTGGTGATGTTTGCTGAAAGTACAATTCTAAAAAACGTTATGTTAACTCATGTTATGAAATTGTTCGAAATTACCCGATCGATTGGTTTGTAATTAATTCATAGGGTAGTTGTTTTGAAATTACCGCTTTGTTTACTGGAATTTTTATTATTACTCAAGTTTTTATGTTTGTCTGAAATTAACGCTATTGCTATATATTCTGATAGGTGTATACGCAAATGGTGTTAGGTGCGATGTCGATAATTACCTCTATTCAATGGAATGTAATGAATACGATATTGTGTAGGGTCTTTTTGAATACAGCTTTTTTAAGAATTTAATTATTACGCAATTTTTATTTTTCATGAAATTACGCAATGCTAAATAACGTTAATTTTTCTCAATATGTAATTTGTCGAAATAACCCTTTGCTTAGAATGAAATTAGGACGATTGTGGATTCTGTTTTGAATTTAGCGCTTTTTTAGAGGTATTTAATTATTACGCAATTTTTATGTTTTCTGAAAGTTAATCAATTCTAAAAAACGTTATTAAATAAAACTCATGTTTTGTAAATTTTCGATACATGTACCTTGCTATTCAGCGTGAGAGTGGTAATAATACGAAAATTTGGGAGTTGTTTTTGAAATGCTACGATGGTGTGTAATGGGTAGGGAAAGTTAGACACAATGTGTGTGGGGGCTGGATATTACGACAATTCTAAAAAACGTTTATGTTAACTCATTTTTGGAATATTGTTGGTCGTAAGTACCCTATGCAATTGAGAGTAGTATATGAACGATATTTGGGGATAAGTTTTTGTTTGTTAATTTACCGTTGTGTAAGGATGTTAATTATTACGCAATTTTAGTGTTTTCTGAATTTCGCAATGTCGTAAAAAACGTTATTTTAACTCAAGTTGAAATATTGTCGTAATTACCCTATTCAATGAATGTTTAACACGATATTTGGGGCTATGGTTTTGGAATATTTACGCTGGTTTAGGTATGGTAATTATGACGCATAGGTGGTATGTTTTCTAAATTACCAAATTCGAAAAAACGGTTATGTTAAGCTCAATTTGAAATTTTCGAATTACCCTATCAAGTGGAAGTAATGAAGACGATGATTGTTGTAGGGGTGTTTGGGGGTATTTGTAAGCGGGTGTAAGGAATTTTAGTAGTGATCCAATTTGATGTTTTCTGAAATTACGCATTTGCTAAAAAACGATCTGTTTAAACTCAATTTGTGAAATTTTCGAAATTACCCTTCAATGGATATGTATTTAATACGATAAGTTGGGTATGTGTTGTGGAATATGGACCGTGGGAAGGATGGTGGTATGGACGGCAATTTGTATGTTTGTCTAAATTGACGCAATTCTAAATTATAAACTTAGTGATTACTCAATTTTGAAAATTGTCGAAATTACCCTCGGTCAATGGAGATGTAATTAATACGATATTTGAGTAGTTTTTGTTGAAATTAACGCGTTTTTAGGAGGAGAATGTAATGATTAACGCAATGTTTATAGTTTTCGGAAATACAGCATCTAAAAAATCTTATTGTATTCTCATTTTTGAAATTTTTTCGGAAATTACCTATTCTATGGAATTGGTTATTAATACGATATGTGGGTTGTTGTCTGTTGAATATTTACGCTGTTTTAAGATTGTTATTATACGCAATGTTTTATATGTTGTTCGGAAATTACGCAATTCTAAAAATACTTTTAATCTCAAGTTGTGGATATATTTTGGTGTCGAAAATTACCCCTTAGGCAATGGTATGTAATTAATTACGATATTTTTTGGGTGGTGTGTTGAATGTAGCGCTGGATTTTTAAGAATTAGGAGTACGCAATGTTGTATGTTGGCGGAAAATGACGCAATTCGTTTAATACGTTATGTTAACTCAATTTGGGAATATGGTGTCGAAAGTAGCCCTATTCAATGGTATGTATTTAATACGATAGTTTGGTATGGTTGTGAAATTGACAGCTTTTAAGGGATATTTATTTGTGAACATTGTTTAGTTTCTGTAATTACGCATTCTAAAAAACGTGATGTTAACTCAGATTGTGAAATTTTGTTCGAAATAACTAACCCTATTCAAGGGTTGGGTATGTAATACGATTTGGTGGTATTTTTTTGAGAATTTACCTCTTTTTTAAGGGCGAATGTTTATTACTGACCTGGTTGGTATGTTTTCGACAATTACGCATTTCTAAAAAACGTTTAGTGTTTTACGCAATGTTGCAAATTTTTCGAATGAACCCTTAGTCAATGGAAGTTAATTATACGAGATTTGGAGGGTTGTGTAATCATTTAAGCTGGGTTAATGGGAAAGTGTAATTTATGGTACGCAATTTTTATTTTGTGCTGAATTACGCTTTCTAATAAGAAACCGTTATGTTAACTCATTTTGGAAAGTGTTTTCGTAAATTACCCTATCAATGGACATGTAATTAATACGATATTTGGTAGTTTTTGAAAATTTACGCGGTTTAAGTGGTAGTTTATTAGTCGCAATGGTGTTGATGTTTGCTGAAAGTACGCAAGTCTATAAACGTTGTTGAAACGCAATTTTAAATTTTTTCGAATTGACGCCGATTCAATGGAATTTTAATTTATACAATTTTGGGTAGTTTGTTTTGTTGATATGTTACGCGTTTGTTTAATGGTATTTATTTTTGTACCAGATTTGTATGTTGGTGCTGGAAATGACGGCATTTCTAATATAAACGTATTTGAACTCAATTTGGAAAGTTTATCGAAATTACCCTAGTCTCAATGAATTAATTAAGACGATTTTGTGGTATGATTTGTTGGAAATTGAAGCGTTAGGGAAGATGTAAATTTTTCGCAATTTAGATGGATTGTCTGGAAATTATCGCTTGCGTAAGACGTTATTTTTAACGTCGAATTTATTGTAATATTTCGAAATTAACCCAGATTTCAATGAAGTGTAATATTACATATTTGGTAGGTGTTTGTGAATGTTACGCTTGTGTTAAGGATTATGTAGTTATGATCCAAGATTTTTAGTTTTTCTGAAGAATTAACTCAATTCTTAAAACTTATTTTATCTCAATTTTGAATTTCGAAAATTACCCTTGGCAATGATTGTAATTAATACGATATGTGGTAGTTGTTTGGAATGTTACGCTTTTTTAATATCGGTAATTTAGTTACGGCAATTTATATTATGTTCTTGAAATGACGCATTCTAATAAATTCGTTATGTTGAACTCAATTTTGAAATTTTTATCGAAATTACCCTAGTTCAATGAATGTAATTAATACGAATAGTTTGGTAGTTTTTGTTTTGATAATTTACGCGTTTTTAAGGAGTTTGAGTAGTAGCAAGTTGTTATGTGTTTCTGAAATTACGCAATTCGAAAAAACTGTTATTTGTAGACTCAATTTAATGGGAAATTGTTGTTCGAAATTAACCCGTATCAATGGAAGGTACTTAAATACGCTTGGTGGAGTGTTGGTTGTAAGTTACGCTTGTTATATAAGGGTTTGGAAGTGGTGTCGCAAATGGTTGTTATGTGTTCTGAATACGCAATTCTGAAAAACGTTAATGTTTAACTCATTGGGGGGGGGGGGTATAATTGTTGTGTTCGGTATGTGACCCGATTCAATGAAGTAATTAACTACGATGTTTGGGTAGTGTTTTTGAAAGTGTTCGCTGGGTTTATGGAATGTTATTATTACGCCAATGTTATGGTTCTGAATACCAATTCTAAAAACGTATTTAAACTCAGTGTAATCGTGTTTCGAAATTTCCCCGTATTCAATGATTGGTAATTATTACATTTGGGTAGTGTTTTTGTTGAATATGTACGCTTTTTTAAGGAATTTAATGTTTTACACGATTTTATGTTTACGGAAATTACGCATTTCTAAAAATCGTTATTTTTATACATCGCAATTTGGGATATGTTTCGTAAGTACCCTATTCAATGGAATGTATTAATACATATTTGGGGTTGGGTTTTGTGTAATGTTAGGCTTGTTTACGGATTTGAATTTTACGCAAGTTGTGATGTGTCTGATATGACCAATTCTAAAATAATCGAGTAGTTGAACCAAGTTTGGAAATTGTTCGAATGACCCTATTCAATGATGTAATTATTTCGATTTTGGTATGTTTGTGAATTGATGCTGTTGAAGGTAATTTTTATTTTACGCAATTTTGTGTAGTTTGCGGAATTACACAATCTGATATAATAAACGGTGTGAACTCAATTTTGAAATGTTTTCGAAAGTTACCCTACATCCATTGAAGTAATTATGACGATAGTTTTGGTTTTTTTGAAAGTTTACGGCGTGTAAGGAATGTTATATGAGTACCAAGTGTTTATGTTTTCCTGATATTACGCAAGTCTAAAAACGGTGATTATAACGCAATTTGGAAATGTTCTGTCGAAATTACGCCTGTGCAATGGAATGTAATTATTCGATATTGTGGTAGGTTTTTTGGTATTTAGCGCTTGTTAAGAATTTAGTATGACGGCAGGGGTAGGGGTTTTGCTGAAATTACGCAATTCTAATAAACGTTTATTTTTAAATATCTATGGGTGTTTAATGTGTCGATAATGTTACCCGATTCTTGATGGTAGTGTAAGTATGCACCGAAATGTGGTATTTTTGTTGAAATTTATAACGCTTGAGTTAAAATTTAATGATTACTGCAAGTGTTGTGTAATGTTTTCTGAAATTACGCAATTCTAAAAAACGTTATGTTAACGTCAGATTGTTGAAATGTTTTTGGTTCGAATTTACCCGATTCAATGGAATGTAATTAGTCAAGGAGTTTAGTATTGACGCAAAGGTTTATTTTGCGGAAATACGCATTCAGAAAATACGTTATGGAAACTTAATTTTAACTTTTTTTTTCGAAATACCGCTAGGTTCAAGCAATGGAATGTAATTAAGACGTTAATTTGGGATGTTTTTGAAATTTTCGCTGTTTAAAGAATTTAATTATTCACGCAATTTGTTATGTTTTCTGAAATTACGGCGAATGTTCTAAAAGATCGTTTAATTTAACTGCAATTTTGAAATTTTTCCGAGATTTCCCTATTCAATGGAGATTAATGAATACTGATGATTTGGTAGTTGTTGAAAGTGTACGCGGTGTTATGATTTATTGTTTGACGACAAATGTATGTGAGTCTTGAAATTACGCTATTTCTAAAAATCTTTAGTGGAACTCAAGTGGTGAAATTTTTGCGAAATTACCCGTTTTTTCAACTGATATTGTAATCAAATACATTAGTTGGTAGTTTTTTTGAAATTGACCGCTTTTTAAAGGAAATTTAATTAATGTACGGCATTTGTGTAGTGTTCGGGAATTACCAATCTAAAGAAAACGGTTATTTAGACGCAAGGTTTGGAAATTTTTTCAAAATTTCCCTATTCAATGAATTTAGATTAATATAATACGTATATGTTTGGGTAGTGATTTTTGAATTTTACGCGTTTTTAAGGGAATTGTAATTATTTACGCAAGTGGATTGGTTTCGGAAATGACGCATTTCTATATATTAACGGTAGGGTGTAACCATCTGTTGAAATGTGTTCGAAATTTCCCTATTCAATGGAATGTAATTAATACGATAGTTTGGTAGTGTTTTTTGAAATTTACCTTTTTTAAAGGTTGTATTATATTACAGCAATGGGTGTAAATTGTGTCTGAAATTAAGCAATTCTAAAAACGTTAGTTGAACGCATTGTTAAGGTGCGGTAAAGTACTACTCTTAGTGCAAAGGTAAAATGTAATTTTTCTCGATAGTTGGTAGGGAGTTTTGTTGAATTTTTACGCTTTTTTTTAAGAATTTAATAGTTACCAAATTTTTAGGTTTTCTGAAATTACGCTATTCTAAAAACGTTATTTTTAGACTCAATTTGAATATTTTTCAATATTACCTCAAGTGCAATGGAATGTAATTTAATTAGCGATATGGTAGTGTTTTGAAAATTTACGCGTTTAAAGGAATTTTATTTTTACCCAAATGGCCTATGATTTCTGATAGTACGCTAATTCGTAAAAACGATTATGTTAACGCTAAATTTGGATTTTTCGGTGATACCTTTCAAGTAATTATGTTTACGTATATTTAGGGGATTTTTGTTGTGTTGTGGAATTTACGCTTTGTTTATGGGTTTTTATTTGTTCACAATTGTGAGGGGTTGTTCTGATATACTGCCTAATCCTAAAAAACGTTATTTTAACTCTATTTTGTAAATTTTTCGAAAAGTACCCTTTCAATGGAATGTAATTTTTACGAGATTATGGGTAATTGTTTGAATTTTAACGCTTTTTTAAGATGTTTATTAATTCGCAAGTTTTAGGTTTAGCGGTTTGGACCATATCTGAAATTAACGGAGGGTGATTCTCAATTGTGGGTATAATGGTTCAAATGACCATAGTCAGATAGAAGATGGAAGGAATCATCATTGTTGGTGTATTATTTTTTGTGGTTATGTACCGGTGGGTATAATGTATATATTACCAGCGAATTTTAAGGTTTTTCTCTGAGAATTTCGCAATTCGAATTAACTTATTTTAACTCAAATTTTGAACATTGGTTTTCGGAAAAGACCCTATTCATTGGATGTTGGAATGTATGATCATATTTGGATTGTGTGGGGGATGGGTACCGGGTGATGGTATGTTATTAGTCATCGGCAATTGTTAGGTTTCTCTAAATTACCATTCTAAAAAACGTATATTTTAAACTCAATTATTGAAATTTTCGATATTACCCTATCAAAAGAATGATATTAACACGATATTGTGTAGTATTTTGAAATTTTACGCTTTTTTAAGGAATTTAATGTAGTACGCAATTTTTATGTTTTTTCGGGAAATTACGCATTTCTAAAAAACGTTATTTTAACTCAATTTTGAAATTTTTTCGAAATTACCCTATTCAGTGGAATTAATTAATACGATATTTGGTAGTTTTTTTTTCTGAATTTGAACGCTTTTTTTAAGGAATATTTTAATGATTACCAATTGTTAGTAGTTCTGAATGTAGCATTTCTGAAATATTCGAGTTGTGAAGAACTCAATTTTTTGAAGATTTTTCGAAATCTACCCAAGTCAATGGTTTGGGAATTAATACGTATTTTTGTGATTTTTTGGTAATTTAACCTTTTTTTAGAGGAATTAATTAGTAGCGCAATTTGATGTTTTCCGTGAAATTACGCATTCTAAATAACGTTAGTATGACGGCTAGTGGTGTGAAAGAGGGCAAATTACCCCGATGCAATGGAATGTAATTAATACGATAGTTGGATTGTTTTTTCTTTGAAAGTGACGCTAGGTTGTAAAGGGGATTATGATCATGAAACCAATTGTAATGTTTCTGAAAGTACGGCAATTCTAAAAAGGTATTGTGTACCAATTTTGAAGTGTTTTTCGAAAGTTACCTGTGCTATGATTGATTGTTTGACGCAGTTATGGTATGTATTATTAAAAAATTAACGTTATTTTAAGGAAGTTTCATAGTTCGCCAAATTTTAAGATGTTGTCTCAAATTAACGCAATTTTAAAAGGTGTTATTGGTTACTCAATTTTGAATTTTTTCTGAAATTACCTAATTCTATGAATGTAAGGAAGACGCATAATGGTAGGGTGTTTTAAAAAAGTACTATTTGTTTAAGGAATTGTCATGAAACGGCCAATTCTTAAGTTTGTCCTAAAGTACCAATTCCAAAAATGTGTATGTTTTACTCAATTGGAGAATTGTTTCGAAATTCCCATTCGTATGGGAATTAATTAAGACGCGAGTAATGTAGTTTTTAATAAATGACGTGTTAGGTTAAGGAAGTTCATTTTACGCAAGTGTTGTAAGTTTTCAAATACGCAATACTAAAAAATGTTATTTT
>JAHZML010000074.1:12500-15000 GCA_031772225.1 Eubasilissa splendida
CCCACCCCACCCCACCACCACCCACCCCCACCCCCACCACCACCCCCCACCCCACCACCCCCACCCCACCCACCCCCCACCCACCCCCACCCCACCCCCCACCACCCCACCCACCACCCACCCACCCCACACCCCACCCCACCCACCCACCCCCCCCACCACCCCACCCCACCACCCCACCCACCCACCCCACCCCACCCACCCACCCCACCCACCACCCACCCACCACCCCCACCCACCCCACCCCACCCCACCCCCACCCCCACCCACCCCACCCCCACCCACCCACCCCACCCACCCCCACCCCACCCACCCCACCACCCCACCCACCCACCCACCCCCCCCACCACCCACCCACCCCACCCCACCCCCACCCCCCACCACCACCCCACCCCACCCCACCCCACCCCCACCCCACCCCACCCACCCACCACCCCCACCACCACCCACCACCCCACCCACCACCCCACCCCACCCCCACCCACCACCCCACCCCACCCCCCCACCCCACCACCACCCACCCCACCCACCACCCCACCCACCACCACCCACCCCCACCCACCCCACCCCACCCCACCACCCCCACCCACCCCACCACACCACCCCACCACCCCACCCACCCCCCCCACCCCACCCCACCCCCACCACCCCACCCCCACCCCACCCCACCCCACCCCCCACCCACCCCCACCACCACCCACCCCACCCCCACCCCACCCACCACCACCCCACCCCCACCACCCCACCCACCCCACCCCACCCCACACCCCCACCCACCCCCACCCACCCCCACCACCCCACCACCACCCACCCACCCACCACCCACCCACCCACCACCCCACCACCCACCACCACCCACCACCCGACCACCACCACCACCACCACCACCCACCACCACCACCCACCCCCCACCACCACACCACCCCACCACCACCCACCACCACCCACACCACCACCACCACACCACCACCCACCCCACCACCACCACCCACCACCCACCCCACCACACCACCACCACCCACCCCACCACCACACCCACCACCCACACCACCCACCCCACCCACCCACCACCCACACCACCCAACACCCACCCACCACCCACCACACCAACCCACCACCAACCACCACCACCCCACCCACCCACCACCCACCACCTACCCAACCACCACCACCCACCACACCACACCACCCAACCACCACCCACCCCACCCACACCAACCACCACTAACCTACCAACCTAACCTAACCTAACCTAACCAACCACCACCACCCAACCACCTACCCAACCCACCACAACCACCACCACCTACACCAACCAACCACCCTACCAACCACCACCACCACACCCACCCACCACCAACCTAACCACCACCACCCAACCACACCTAACCAACCTCACCTACCACCTACACCTACACCAACCTAACCTAACCTACCACCAACCTACACCTAACCTAACCTCACCACCACACCACACCTACCTAACCCTAACCTACACCTAACCAACCTAACCTAACCACCTACCACCTAACCACACCTAACCACCACCCAACCCACCTACCACACCAACCTAACCACCTAACCTACCCAACCCTACACCTAACCTACCCTAACCTACACCAACCTAACCTACCTAACCAACCACCACCTAACCCACACCACACCAACCAACCAACCAACCTAACCTAACCTAACCTAACCTAACCTAACCTAACCTAACCTAACCTAACCTAACCTAAACTAACCTAACCTAACCTAACCTAACCTAACCTAACCTAACCTCACCTAACCTAACCTAACCTAACCTAACCTAACCTAACCTAACCTAACCTAACCTAACCTAACCTAACCTAACCTAACCTAACCTAACCTAACCTAACCTAACCTAACCTAACCTAACCTAACCTAACCTAACCTAACCTAACCTAACCTAACCTAACCTAACATAACCTAACCTAACCTAACCTAACCTAACCTAACCTAACCTAACCTAACCTAACCTAACCTAACCTAACCTAACCTAACCTAACCTAACCTAACCTAACCTAACCTAACCTCACCTAACCTAACCTAACCTAACCTAACCTAACCTAACCTAACCTAACCTAACCTAACCTAACCTAACCTAACCTAACCTAACCTAACCTAACCTAACCTAACCTAACCTAACCTAACCTAACCTAACCTAACCTAACCTAACCTAACCTAACCTAACCTAACCTAACCTAACCTAACCTAACTAACCTAACCTAACCTAACCTAACCTAACCTAACCTAACCTAACCTAACCTAACCTAACCTAACCTAACCTAACCTAACCTAACCTAACCTAACCTAACCTAACCTAACCTAACCTAACCTAACCTAACCTAACCTAACCTAACCTAAACTAACCTTACCTAACCTAACCTAACCTAACCTAACCTAACCTAACCTAACCTAACCTAACCTAACCTAACCTAACCTAACCTAACCTAACCTAACCTAACCTAACCTAACC
>JAHZML010000075.1:5000-7500 GCA_031772225.1 Eubasilissa splendida
TAACCTAACCTAACCTAACCTAACCTAACCTAACCTAACCTAACCTAACCTAACCTAACCTAACCTAACCTAACCTAACCTAACCTAACCTAACCTAACCTAACCTAACCTAACCTAACCTAACCTAACCTAACCTAACCTAACCTAACCTAACCTAACCTAACCTAACCTAACCTAACCTAACCTAACCTAACCTAACCTAACCTAACCTAACCTAACCTAACCTAACCTAACCTAACCTAACCTAACCTAACCTAACCTAACCTAACCTAACCTAACCTAACCTAACCTAACCTAACCTAACCTAACCTAACCTAACCTAACCTAACCTAACCTAACCTAACCTAACCTAACCTAACCTAACCTAACCTAACCTAACCTAACCTAACCTAACCTAACCTAACCTAACCTAACCTAACCTAACCTAACCTAACCTAACCTAACCTAACCTAACCTAACCTAACCTAACCTAACCTAACCTAACCTAACCTAACCTAACCTAACCTAACCTAACCTAACCTAACCTAACCTAACCTAACCTAACCTAACCTAACCTAACCTAACCTAACCTAACCTAACCTAACCTAACCTAACCTAACCTAACCTAACCTAACCTAACCTAACCTAACCTAACCTAACCTAACCTAACCTAACCTAACCTAACCTAACCTAACCTAACCTAACCTAACCTAACCTAACCTAACCTAACCTAACCTAACCTAACCTAACCTAACCTAACCTAACCTAACCTAACCTAACCTAACCTAACCTAACCTAACCTAACCTAACCTAACCTAACCTAACCTAACCTAACCTAACCTAACCTAACCTAACCTAACCTAACCTAACCTAACCTAACCTAACCTAACCTAACCTAACCTAACCTAACCTAACCTAACCTAACCTAACCTAACCTAACCTAACCTAACCTAACCTAACCTAACCTAACCTAACCTAACCTAACCTAACCTAACCTAACCTAACCTAACCTAACCTAACCTAACCTAACCTAACCTAACCTAACCTAACCTAACCTAACCTAACCTAACCTAACCTAACCTAACCTAACCTAACCTAACCTAACCTAACCTAACCTAACCTAACCTAACCTAACCTAACCTAACCTAACCTAACCTAACCTAACCTAACCTAACCTAACCTAACCTAACCTAACCTAACCTAACCTAACCTAACCTAACCTAACCTAACCTAACCTAACCTAACCTAACCTAACCTAACCTAACCTAACCTAACCTAACCTAACCTAACCTAACCTAACCTAACCTAACCTAACCTAACCTAACCTAACCTAACCTAACCTAACCTAACCTAACCTAACCTAACCTAACCTAACCTAACCTAACCTAACCTAACCTAACCTAACCTAACCTAACCTAACCTAACCTAACCTAACCTAACCTAACCTAACCTAACCTAACCTAACCTAACCTAACCTAACCTAACCTAACCTAACCTAACCTAACCTAACCTAACCTAACCTAACCTAACCTAACCTAACCTAACCTAACCTAACCTAACCTAACCTAACCTAACCTAACCTAACCTAACCTAACCTAACCTAACCTAACCTAACCTAACCTAACCTAACCTAACCTAACCTAACCTAACCTAACCTAACCTAACCTAACCTAACCTAACCTAACCTAACCTAACCTAACCTAACCTAACCTAACCTAACCTAACCTAACCTAACCTAACCTAACCTAACCTAACCTAACCTAACCTAACCTAACCTAACCTAACCTAACCTAACCTAACCTAACCTAACCTAACCTAACCTAACCTAACCTAACCTAACCTAACCTAACCTAACCTAACCTAACCTAACCTAACCTAACCTAACCTAACCTAACCTAACCTAACCTAACCTAACCTAACCTAACCTAACCTAACCTAACCTAACCTAACCTAACCTAACCTAACCTAACCTAACCTAACCTAACCTAACCTAACCTAACCTAACCTAACCTAACCTAACCTAACCTAACCTAACCTAACCTAACCTAACCTAACCTAACCTAACCTAACCTAACCTAACCTAACCTAACCTAACCTAACCTAACCTAACCTAACCTAACCTAACCTAACCTAACCTAACCTAACCTAACCTAACCTAACCTAACCTAACCTAACCTAACCTAACCTAACCTAACCTAACCTAACCTAACCTAACCTAACCTAACCTAACCTAACCTAACCTAACCTAACCTAACCTAACCTAACCTAACCTAACCTAACCTAACCTAACCTAACCTAACCTAACCTAACCTAACCTAACCTAACCTAACCTAACCTAACCTAACCTAACCTAACCTAACCTAACCTAACCTAACCTAACCTAACCTAACCTAACCTAACCTAACCTAACCTAACCTAACCTAACCTAACCTAACCTAACCTAACCTAACCTAACCTAACCTAACCTAACCTAACCTAACCTAACCTAACCTAACCTAACCTAACCTAACCTAACCTAACC
>JAHZML010000075.1:12500-16038 GCA_031772225.1 Eubasilissa splendida
AAAGAGACCATGGTAAAAACATTGGATTGTTTGAAAAACTTAGTAATCAAAATTTCGCTTCAAAATGTATCGAATATTTCTCCCGATGTGGACTCTAGATTGGAAGAAATTCTTGCTGATAAATTTAAATCGATTGCCAATAAAGATGATATTTCAGATGTCAAAAGTGAAATAACCAACATGAAAAAAATTATTGAGGGAAGCAATTTATACAATCCTGTTTCCAACGTAGCCTCGAAACCTAAAAATAAGGACGAAACGACATACGCCTTAGTCGTTTCTTCTAGCGACACCTCAAAAAATAGCGATGAGATTGAGGGCATCGTTAAGCGCTCCGTGAATGTAAGGAGTAAAGGTATTGGTGTAACACGACTCAGAAAAGTGGGAAATCAAAAAATTGTCATCAACTGTGTTACCAGGGAAGATACCCTGAAACTTAAGACAGAAATTGCCAGCCGAAGCGGCTTGACAGTTGAAGAAGGACGGCGGAAAAACCCTTTTGTCGTGTTCAAGGGACTTATTAAAGGAGTTACCGAGGAGGATCTCAACCAATCAATCAGCAATCAAAATAGGGGCCTAGTATTGGATGAAGAACTAAAAATAAAGTACAGAAAGAGGCACAGGAATGGACTTTTATCAAATGTTGTTTGCCAGGTGCTGCCTAAAACCTGGAATCAACTCATGAGCATTGGTAAAGTAAACATTGGTTACCAAAGAGTACCAGTCGAAGATGAAAGCCCGTTACAACAATGCTTTAAATGTCTTAAATTCGGACATACACAAAGGTTTTGCGATGCAAATGTTACTTGTGCACATTGTACTGGGGAACATCTGTATAAAGATTGCACGGATAAGGCGACTCAAGAGCCTACGTGCGTCAATTGTAAATCGCAAAATAGAGATGCGACCCACAACTCTTTCAGCACTAAGTGCCCCATTCGATTGATTAAAGAACACAGAGCGAGAGAGTTAACAGACTATGACTTATGTTTGTAAAGTTCCTATAATCACTGACAGATTACAACCTTATTTAAGAATTATTCAATGGAACGTAGGCCGCTGTAGGGCAGCACAAGAAGACTTATTAAAATCAATAAATAAATATAACGTTATTCTAATCCAAGAGCCTTACACCGGCAACACAGGAAGGTTAAATTCTCCAGGATTTGATGTGTACCAGGCGGATTCTTCGACAGATAACAATTGCAAAGCTGCCATTATTATTAATAACTGTCCTAAAGGGCTGCTTCTGAACAATTTTTCTAACACAAACAGCGTTTTTGTTCAGCTTAATACAGAACTTGGACCAGTTATTTTTGGATCGCTATACATTGAACCATCGACAAATATTGAGCCGGTGATGGAGACTGTAAAGAGTTTGGCACAAAAACACATTATTGTAGGCGGAGATGTTAATGCCAAGAGTATTTGGTGGGGAAGCTCCAGGACCGACGATCGAGGTGATCTCGTAGCATCGTACCTCTCAGAATCTGGATTGCACTTGCTGAACGAAGGATCGATTCCTACATTCGAGACTCATCGCGGGAATAAACACATACATAGCGTAATTGATATCACATTTTGTTCACACCAACTGCTTGACAAAATTGAAGACTGGCACGTAGAGAGAAAACTAAATATTCTCAGCGATCATAATCCAATCGAGTTTCTTTTTCTAAGCAAAAGTACTGAACTGCCAAATACAAATTCTCGTATTTACAATACAAAAAAAGCAAATTGGGACCTCTTTAACACAAATATCCAATCTCAATTAGAATCTTATTTTCTAACATCTGAGATGTTCAAAAATGTAAATAACGCGACAAACTTGGAAGAAAACATCTCTTCTCTTAATATTTGTATTGATAAAGCATGTAAAGAGAGCATCCCACTAATAAGAACTCTCTCAAGAAAAACCTGTCCATGGTGGACTCAGGAATTGAGTGATCTAAAGAGAAAAACCAGACAGGCTAAACACAAGCTTCAAAATTCGAATAAACACAGAAAAGAAACCATACTACCAGGATATCTCAAGATGAAATTCGAATACAAAACAGCGATAGATAATGCGAAAACATCTTCTTGGAAGATATTTTGTGAGTCGCAAAGTAAAGAAAGTGCCTGGGGAACAATACATAGAGTCTTGGTCAAGCAACGAAAAAGAGTACCACTGGCGACGTTAAAAGATGGGGATGAGTATTTTGAATCGGCAGAAAGCACAACCCAAAGACTAGTCGAGAGGTTTTTTCCCGATGATAATGAAGAGTTAGACAATGTTGAACAAACAGAAATAAGGAAATCCGCGAAAACTCTACCTTGTACAAATAACGATCCGCCATTCACTAATGTGGAAGTTGAAGATACTATTAAAAGTATATCTCCTACAAAGGCACCCGGGGAAGATAACTTTACAGCTGATATATGCTTGCATGTATACAATAGCAACCCAAAAGTAATAGTTGAACTGTTTAATGCTTGTCTACGGCTGCAATATTTTCCTGTGTGCTGGAAAAGAGCTAGTGTGATAGTGATACCCAAACCAGGCAAGGATGACTTAAGAGACGTAAGCTCCTATAGACCAATTGGTTTGATCTCAGTTTTTGGGAAGGTGCTTGAAAAACTTATAATCAACAGAATTAACTGGCACCTACACAGAAATAAGCGTCTTAGCAATAATCAGTTTGGGTTCACACCTCAAAAGTCTATAGAGGATGCTCTAATGGCTTCACTAGAGACTATCAAACGAGCTTATAGGAACAAAAAACTAACCATCGCTATATCTCTAGATATAAAAGGTGCATTTGACAATGCCTGGTGGCCTTTCCTGTTATCACAATTAAAGAAGAAAAAATGCCCTCGAAATCTTTATTGCATGGTATTGAGCTACTTAAATAAAAGACGAGTCACCCTAACGCACTTCGATTGCACAAAAACTAAGGAGACCAACAAAGGTTGCATTCAGGGGTCTGCATGCGGCCCAAGTTTTTGGAATATAATCATCGATGACCTCTTGCAAATACATTTCGGGGAAGGCGTAGAAATTCGAGCATTTGCAGATGACTTGTTTCTTATCATAACAAGCGATAATTCTCATGATTTAGAAGAGAAATCGAATAACGCCATAAGTGTCATAACGGAATGGGAATCTAAAGCGAAACTCCACTTCTCTGAGGAAAAAACAAAAGCTATGTACATCACTAGAAGGAAAGATCCACCACCAACTATCAAAATGAGACAGAATATATTGGAATTTGTCGATGATTTCAAACTACTGGGAGTAATAATTGATAAAAATTTTAATTGGTCCAAACACGTAAATGAAACGTTTAAAAAAGCATTAAAAATAACTAACAAAATTATACTGGCAGCAAAACCTACATGGGGAGCATCTCCCATGGTAATTAAACAAATATATGTAGGAGCAATTGAACCTCTAATTACGAGGGGCAAGTTAAGTAAACCATCTGAAAGCTTGTACTTTATTCTATTTTTCTACATAGTCTCCTGATTTTTCTATGCATTTTTCCTGACGAGTTAT
>JAHZML010000076.1:0-16000 GCA_031772225.1 Eubasilissa splendida
AATAAATAAAATGTGCTGTACAGCGTTGTTCTACTCACATCAGTTGGAGTCTTTTTTGGAACAATGGCTACTCCTCTCTTCCAAATATGTGGTTGACCAGCATCTTTCATCATTTTTCTCTTGATATCTCCAGTTTGACATGCTATTTTTTCTTTTATTTATTTAATCTCCGAATATCACTCGGTGAGAGAACCACATCTGACAAGTCTGCCATCTTGGATGCTTTATAGCGTTTTTCTACCATAGGGCATATTTTAACATGCTGTAATTTCGCCAGGTAGTAGACTTTTGAATTACCGACTACACCAAAATGTGCACAATTTGGCGTACAACAATGTTGCATACTTAACTCAACACAGCTCAAAATGTGCCGTACATCGTGGTTCGATATCTCATGATATGGCCAAATTATTATTTATTTTTTTGCGTCGGAATCAACACATCGTCATTAGTGTCCTTATCAACCTAGTTTACTTTTAATAGTCATCTGTAGTATAAAGGAGTAATGAACATTTCACTTTGAGCTAATGAATTAATTCATACCGCATTCAAATTATGGTTACATAAGACCCGACCTGCATTGCTTTACTTTGTCAAGAGGAACTGGCAAAGGAATAACCACTCCAGTAACAGTTCCGGATAAGGGTGGGTTCTTTCTACTCGTCATCTGTAGATCCACATCTCAAATTTTTCAAGGTTGTCGCAAGGTCTTAACTGGATTTTCACAAAAGCGCGATGTATTTGACCAAGTAGCGAAAGAGAATTTGTTACGTATTTGTAATAATTTAATCGATAACCTTTGACAGTAAATAAAAAATAAGTATAATTATGTGTTTTTAATTTTATTATAGCACAACGTTTACAGATTCGTAAAAATGACATTTTAATTTTTATTATCATTAAGTTGGTAGGAAAATAATTGCGGTTTATGACCTTTAAATTCAAATACATTTTTCTCAGCTAACAAATAACTTTATTAATCGAAATAAGCACCATTATAATTTACACATTTTTACCAATCAATTACAAGTTTATTTATTCTGATGGTGTAAAATACTGGAGTTGATAAAATATCAAAATGCACTTTCGGCAACATCTTGGTTGTTGAAGACCTTACCTGTAATGTTGTTGAAATACTTAAATAAGTAATAATCTGTTGAAGAGATGTCTGGTGAGTATGGTAGAAGAGGCAATATTTCATAACATTAACAAATGACGATTTATTTTGGTTTTCGTTTGACTCATGCGGCACCCATTTGTCAAGATTTTTTTAATATTCCTAGCATTTTTAAGTGGTCCATAACTGTTGGATGACTAACGCCTAATCTTAACATCTTCAGTTGGTCATTATCAACTGAAGAAAGAGTTGTTGAGCTACAGCGATATACAAAAAAATGTAACTTTAGTTTGTATAGAATCAAGTAATATTATAAAATTGTAAAAATTTCAAAAAAAAAAAAGTTCAGTTTATGAATAGTTTCTGCTGCTTTACTATGTTTTGAACTCGTACAAAAAAATACTTTTTGCTTGAAAAATGCACTTTAAAATGATATCAACATAAACACGATGAATTTACATTTTCATTAGAAAAAAATAAGGTTAGAATTCAGAAAACAAAGATTGCAATTATTTTTCTACTAATCTAATAGAATCCAAGAGAAATAAAGAATTTATTTGTGTCCAATTTTAATACTATTATTTTTACATTAATAAGATTATTTGTTTCAAAGCAATAATCTAATCTGGGCACATTTCTGCTAGAAAGTCTCTGACCACTCTGATAACATTATTGTTATTCTGATAAATAGCAGCTGGGTCTTGGTGGGTGAACTTGTTCTATGTACCCATCACCATATCAGTATAGGGTGCCACCATGGACGTGATAAATTGACGTAATATATTTTTATATTTACATAAAATATCAGCAACATACATAATGAAGCGATATTGAAAATATTGTACCCGTTTTCTAAAAGAGGAAACTTACATGGAAAAGTATAGATTTTGAGAGAAGTATGAAGATATGAATTTTATGCGCAGGTGATAAATAATTAGACCTATGTTCTGAATAATTACAACTTCACAATAAGAATGTGTTCTCCTCAATAATGATAAATAATTAGATTAAAATCTTTGGTTGATTTTTGATATTTTAAAGATTAATATGTTAGATTAGTTAAATCAATTACTCTATATTGTATGTCTTGGGGCTAGTATGAAGTATACTATTTTAAGGAAATATTATGGCAGTTCTTATTTCAATAACTATTTTCTTCTTCTTTTAGTAATTGTTTTATTCAAGTGTTGATGCGTTCTCTTAGGTTAGGTTAAATTATCAACGTTTTTTTATGTGTTCTTTATTTTGTTAACGGAATGTAATCAGTAACATTTACATGTATTTTAATTCTAATCCGCGATATTTATCTCATTGTATGCATAAATAAAGTACAATAGAACCTTGATTATCCAAAGTAATTGTGACCAGGTAGCCTATATAATCGTAAATCTGAATAATCAACCTCATATTAAAATAAACGGAGATATATGTATTGCCGTACTAAGCACAAAGGAGGTAACTACATCATTAGCTATTTTTGAAATTTTTGTAAAGATTAATGTATTTTTTCCATCAGTATTTACAATACAAATGGAGAAAAACATGGTTTTTAAAAAGGATATTTACATATTTAATAAAAAAAAAACAATTTACTAGGGGATCTGAGGGTAACTGCCATATACTAAACCAATTAGTTAGCGCTAATTTCGCTTAGTATTTTGACATACTGTCAGAATGCCTTAGTTTATGGTCATATATCGCCATTATGGCTTAGTATGAACGCTGACACTGTGGTCGTTGCGCAATCAACATTTAGGATGGTTACCAGGAAGTAGCGGGAGGTTAAATTAAATTAACACGAGCTTTACACATACAACACATTTATTTACAACACAAAAAAAGAAATTCTTATCACTACTTATGTTTAACCTTAATTAAAAGCGGGTGCACCAACATTGTTATTACCATTCCACTCACTACGCACTCACTGTCTTGTTCATTTTCACACACGTGGCTAATTACATAGCTTCGATGAAAAAAAATGGAAAATAATATTTCTAATTTAATAAATTTCATATAAGTATAATACCGATGAACAAAGTATAAAACAATTTTGGAAAAACTTGCCTGTTATTGATTGTGATTGGTTACTTTTGATTTTATACATTTTTTGTATTTGTATTTTGAAAAGAATATTAATAGAAATTGGTTGATATTTATTTTTTAAAAATAACATGCATTTTAATTATACTAGTGTGTTTTCCTAAAATCATAGAATATCTTCTGATTTAAACATAAATTAGTAAATATTGCAATAATGGCTTCATATTTCAAGTAAAAAAATATGTAGAGAAAGGGGTAACTACATTTTAAAAAATATTGGCTAGAATAACATTTGTTAAAACTTTTTATTCATAAAAAAAGTTATAAAAATCTATTTATATCAAATAAATTTATTGAACACTGAACATGCTCAACTGGCATTCATTTAAAAATCTGGGTTTTGCTATTTCTACTTCATAAGAAATGTAGATACTCCCTCTGTGCTCAGTACGGCAGTGTACAATGTATTCAAAAATAGAAACCTTTAATACGATTTTATGTATGTACATTGTGCATACATATATGCGTTTAAATACATATATGTACTTAGTTAAGTACCATAATGTGTGTAGATATTAATATCAATTTGGCTGCAAAGAAGTACATTTGCTCAGTTATTTATTTTTTGTTTGCATTTTTTATTGCAGCTTAATCTCTGATATGTTTCAATTGTACCAACTGTTTAGTGTCAGATGAAACCTGCCTCTCATTTGAATGTGGTTTCTAAGGCTTGGAAGGCTTCTTTCTGCAAGAGATGTAGAGTATTTTTCTGTCTCTTTGTGTTCATCTTGGTTTGTTCTGTCGTAAAGCAACAGATACCTGATATGACCTAGTATGCTGAGATCTAGCTTATGGATTTTCTGTGCGTGACTATGGAATATGAGTCAGGATTATCGGGGTTCTACTGTAATGTAATTTCAATTTAGTATCATATACTTTTTACGAGTTAAAATATTTCAATTGCTGATGCATTTTATCTTTTGGTATGTTTTTTTTTTACTGAATATTAGGACTGTATCATCATTGTGAGATAAGATATTGCCTATGAGTGGATATTTCATCACTCTAGATTATATAGGATAATAAAATATCTAGAAAATACGCTAGGTCCTATTTGACCAAATTTTAAGGTTATAATTTTTTTCATTCAAAATAAATTTCATTTCACAAACCCGTGATCCTTTTAGGGCCGGTTGTGTGATCAGTAGTAAATTTTAACCATGGCAAGTTTTTACTGAGTAACTTTTTACCATCGATCGTAGTAAAAATTGTTTGCGGGTTGTCTGAATATTAAATTTACTATCGTCAAAGCATAAATGAGATGTATCATGAAACATGCTTTATCTATGGATTTTCTCATCTCTGCGTTCGAAATCTGTCACTTTGATGGTGAAATTTTTTGTTTTATGTGCTTAATTACTTACCATCGCGCCGTTTTCCGCGGGAGTAGGCAGAGAGGATAGAGCGCCACACTCTTCTGTCCTGACACACATTCTCGCCTCATACACATTCATACATCTTCTCATACAAGCTCGACGATTATTGAGGCTTCTAACAGGACCATCCTCCATTATCTGGTTTACCTGGTCGTGCCAAGTCTTCCGCGGATGTCACCTACTTCTGCTGCCATCAACACTTGCGTCATATATCTTTCTTACCATTCTCTCCTCATTCATCCGTTTCATATGTGCTAATGTATATTAAACAACGAGATCATCATTGGACGAACTCTCATCACTAAAATTGCGGGATATTGAATGATTAATTGTCGTATACTGTGACTTTCAAAGTATCAATGTGACGGATGACTTTTGAAACAGTCATGAACCATTGATTTTCTTTTTTACTATCAGATATCGGAATGTAAAATCAGTTTACTACGTGATGTACTTTCGAGTAGTAAATATTTTTTTACCAATGATCAAACAACCCGTTACTAAAAAGTTACTACTGATCACACAACTGACCTTTAAAGTGCTATAAAATATTTTCTTGAGCTAATAATTATTTTTTACCTGTAATTTGAAATTATTTTTGTACCATACCAAATTGAATGATTTCTTAACATCAATAAATATTTGTACTGGTAAAACTGGAACTGGCAAAGGGCGAAATTGAATAATGTTCTAATTTGACAGTTCTCTTAAGACTTGAGCACAAATGGTTCTAGAGAATAGTTAAAAAAAAAAACACTAAAACCTAAGATTAATTAGAATTATGGAATAAAATAGTAAATAAGAAAGTATATCCCAATATTTTTATTAACTGATGACTGAATTGTTAATTCATAATTTAAGTGCAGGAGTGCCATAATTTAAAAATTAACACAATCAGATAATTGCTGTAATAAACATCACTTAAATTTTATCTCATATTTTATCAACCTAAATAGGTTATTAAATAATAACAATAATTTTCATGACTCTTTTAATGTGTCATCATTGATGTATTAATTTCAGGAGGATCAGGCCTGTCTAAGACCATGATTTATTGAGTTGATAAATATCTTACATTATTTGATATCCTCTCGTCATTTTCATACAGTTGGAAATTTTCTTAAACTGTAGAGCTCTGTTAAAAAAAATTGAGTCGCATAATATGCCTTCATCCTTGCAAGAAACTTGTTTTTACGGTTGAGATTGAAATTGCCAAATAAAGAATAGATGAACATGAGTTATAATATAAAATGTGAGTTGTAAAATAACTATGTTGATTTGTAATATTTTGAAAAGACTCGGTTTAAAATTTTAGTGCTTGACAAAGTGACAAGGCTTGAAAATATTGGCATTGGAAAGTTTATTTATTCAGTATACAAATTATAAAAGTGGAATATAGAAATACGTAAATTATAACGAAAGAAGACAGTGAACAAGGTAACATATATGACAGAAGGAAGAAAAATAAATAATTGGTGGTAGACATTAAGTCTTTAGCATTCACTAATCACTGCTTTAATAACATTCGCGGTTTCAACAAAGGCTCTTGTCAAAGAGAACTTGATGGTAAGAATGATGCCTGATAGTTCTATCAAGGCGGAGATGACATGGCACCCTATAGATGCGGGATGACTTGAACCAAGTTCGGTGCGGCTCAAACTTTTCGCAAGTTCGGCGCAGTACTTCTCTAAGTAAAGATCTGGTTCACATGCGGAGAGAGCAGGGGATAATTTGGTTTGTAATGTGATCCGCTGGAAATACCTTCCAGATGAATAAGCCTGCTAGGCCAGATAGTTAACCTTCCTAGGGCGGTGAGGTCTGCCGGGAATGCCTCCCAGAATCAACAATTATTGTCAGGCATGAAACAATAAAGACTTGTCTTAACAAGGGTAACCTTCTTAAGAACTTCTTAATAGCTGTAGCCTTCTGCTTTGTACGGCAATACAATTTATTGGATATATAGCACCGAAACTGATTGGTTGAGTCAGTAAAACTGATGACATTAATTGATTTTACAGAAGTCATATTGGGGCATTTAGGAATCAAACAATACATAATATTTTTGAAGATTGTGTTTCTTAGTCTACTTCAGCAAATTTAACTCAAAAATGATAAGTAACAGTTGTAAAAACTCATAAAAAACTTGCTGCACCTCCATATAGATAAGAGAGATATCTGTTGTGACATTGGTAGAAAAATATATTGCACCAAAGTCATTTTGGCAGGATTTTAGAAATGCACTTATATTTTCTGTTTTTTTATTAATTTTTTTAAGGCAATTAAAAAATAATTTGCATTTTCCACAATCCCATTTGAAAAAGATCGATACAACGATTCTTTAGTATTGTTTGGTCGATACACATAACTGAACCACTTCCTTTTTAATATGATAACAAGACAAATGTTGAAATGAAAACAATAATTAACAAATAAAACCAACGTTTACTTAACAAGATTGGTGTGCACTCATCAAACGATATATATTTTTTTCAAATTTCAGTATAATACATCAACATGCGTCTCGTTATTTTGGAAACTTCGGATGCCGTGGCCGAGTGGTCGGCCAAGTACGTGATGAAGAGAATCAACGAGTTTGGTGCTGGGCCCGACAAGTACTTTGTCCTGGGTCTGCCGACCGGTGGCACCCCCCTCGGCATGTACAAGAAACTGATAGAATTTTACAAGGCGGGAAAAGTGTCTTTCAAATATGTTAAAACTTTCAACATGGATGAGTATGTCGGTGAGTGAATCCCTTTTCTACTTCGCTTTTACCAGGCCTTCCCAAGTATTTTTAAAAATTAGCAATTTCCTTTTTAAATAATTTTATTAAAACATTTTTGAATTAAATTAAAGTTACTAATTGTAATTAAAATTGAGGATTAGAGTGTTCCATTTAAAATAAGGAATAATGGATATTTTGTTAAATTTATGTATGTATAAAATTGAATGTGTGTTTTGACTGTTTTCTTAGAATCCTACACCGTTTGATCGAGCTAAACTATATTAAGCATAGTTACGCATTAGGACCCTGCATAATATATAGGTACCCTCCCCAAGGCCAATACACCCCCACCCCCAATCTCGCTCTCAGTCAATGTGCTCGTGACTGAGCATTATGGTTCTCTGTTTCGCTTCTACAGTGCGAACTGCTTGTCTCTACTCTTCACCCGCTGATGTAAATGTGTATATTTTATATTTATTTATTTAAATATACATATATAACATTACATACTTATCAAAAAATATTACTGAATGTTAATTGCATTGCTCAACTAGGCAAGCCTGTTTTTGGGCAAGTTGCCAACTTTTTCCCTTTAACACTTAGTACATTAATTAATTTATCAATAGTATAAAAAACTGTATAATTAAAATAAAATACTAATATATATATAAATTATGTACAGTGCTAAAAACAAAGTACTTAGACATAATGACCAAAGATGGAAAAAAGTGCATACCTAACAGTATCATATTTTCTCACATGACATATTCTAATATACATACATGCATAAAAACAAGATCACACATACATATACACAAGTTCATTCATAAACCAATGGAACTCTTTTTTTATCCAAAGCCACACAATGCAGTTACAAGTGTTATTTCATAATAGACAGTAGTTTACTTTCAGTATTTTGAATACTATCTTTTCCAAATTTTGCTCAATTGTACTTTAGGATCCTGATGCAAATATTGTCACCCCACCCGAGACCCCATGACATAATTTTGCTTACAACCGCTAGTTGTTAATAAGGTTAATTAAAAATTTATGTGTTTAATTTATTTATAAGTTAAAATTCAAATTTGATGTATGTTATCAAGTGAACAATGCGGTATTTATCTAAGTCAGTAAGTAAAGTCTCTAGTCCTTGAACTCAAGTACACATCAATTTAAAAATATGTTTATATCTCCATCATTAATATGTCAATATTAATAGATGAAATAAATAACATTTATGATATTTTATTGTTGGTTTCAAATGTTTTTGTAAGTATTTTTTTAAATGTTTTGAATGAGCCATTTACATATTACAATTTACATTTTCACAATTTTTTTCCTTTAATTGGTAACCGATGAAACTTTCAGATTTGCCGAGAAACCATCCGGAGAGTTATCACTTTTACATGTGGAATAACTTCTTCAAGCACATTGATATCGATCCCGAGAATGTGCACGTGCTGGATGGAAACTCACCTGATCTCGTAGCGGAGTGTGATAATTTTGAGAAGATGATTGCGGACGCCGGTGGCATCGAGTTATTCGTTGGAGGTTTGTTTCTTCAATTTGAGTTCTATTATGTGGTTATTAAAAAGGTTTTATGCCCTGTACTAAATGTGCACGTACTTGAATTAGTTTTATAATCTCCTTAATAAGTAGGTTAACTAACTAAAGTGTGTTATATTTATTAAACTAGAATGGGTTCACTGTTTTTTTTATTTCTGTCAGTTGATTTTTTGAAAAACAATTGATGATGACACAGAAAACAAACATTTTTGAATTTGGAATGGAATTATTCTGCAAATTTTTAATTTCTTTGGTGAAATAAGAATGTATAGGTATATCCTTTAAACAAATTTGTGAAATAACTATGGTTTCACCATATTTTTTCTAGGCATCGGTCCTGACGGTCACATAGCCTTCAATGAGCCTGGCTCCAGTTTGGTTTCCCGCACCCGAGTTAAGACCCTGGCTCAAGACACTCTGGAGGCCAATGCGCGCTTCTTTGGAAACGACATCAACAAGGTGCCGAAGCAGGCGCTCACTGTGGGAGTGGGGACCGTGATGGACGCTAAAGAGGTTTAAATTTTTTAAAATTATTTATTTTAGTTATATAAATGATTTCCAAGAAGTATCTATTTATTTATTTAAGATTTATGAGAATTATTAAACAATAATTTGATTATTTATTCAGTGATGCAGAAGTATACAGTGGAAATTGTTTAACATGAAATCACAAGGACCAACATATTTTTTCTCGGAGGTAATATGTATAATCATGCTGAATGGCGTGAGCCGTGCAGTTTAGGGAATAGATAAAAAATGAGATTAGAATGTTTTTAATAAAGATATTTTATCATCATAATGATCATAAAAGATCTTATCAATTTATGATTCACCTTTTTTTCCCGAGGTATTTATTTTCCTTTTATACAATATTCACTCAGCTAAACTGCTACTTTTTAAACATATTTTTTACTTTTAACAATAATTAATTTTATTGTTTCTATTTTCATATTTCTTTTAGGTGATGATCCTCATAACTGGCACGCATAAAGCGTTTGCCCTATACAAAGCCATTGAGGAAGGCGTGAACCACATGTGGACCGTGTCTGCCTTCCAACAGCATCCGCATACTCTTATGGTATGCGACGAGGATGCAACGCTAGAACTGCGTGTGAAGACTGTCAAATATTTTAAGGTATGTTTATTTAAATACTACTTATTTTTTCATGAAAAATATATTTTTTTAAAGTGCCTAGTATAAATCAACATAATATAATAATTTATTATTTTTATACTGTGGTAGACTGAATTGTCATTTATAGATTATACAAAAACGGACATAATATACATTATACATATACAGTTAAAAAATTTGTATTTTAAATCACTATTTTTTATCAATTTAATTTTTTTGACAAATTCTTTAAGTACTTTAAAAAAGTTACAGATATGTGTGATAATACATGCATATTGGTTAAAGAAAATGTATTTATTAAATCAAATGGTTTTATTTTGCTTTATATTTTTTCCAGCTATTTAATTGTGATATCTTTTTATTTTAAATATGTGTGATAAGAGTTTTTTACTTTGATACTACACCATAAACAACAGGGCTTATTGGTATTGTGTCAAATAAAGTTATTAATTCTTAATTAATTAATTAATTTCTCATTTATTAACTAATTTTATATCTCATTTGAACAAATTTCTCATCTTCCAAATTTCTTAACTTGCATATTATGCTGATTTAAAAAAACAGATTTTTTATGTATAATATTGAAACTACAGCGATGTATGTCATAGCATTAAATTGCTAGTGACATGTAGTATTTATATCTCTATGAAGATTGGAATTCAATGTGTCATTTCATAGATCTTACCTTGTCTTAAAATTTAAATGAGTAGAATTTAATTGCTAAAGCATATTTCTTTCTTAGTCTTCTATATTTATGAATATTATAATTTATCAATTTTACAATTCCTTCAAAGATTCATGATAGTAGAGTACTCGCTACATAATTACACAAGTGCATCGCTATAAATTATCTGTAATTACTAACATTGTTAGTATTTCTGTATTGTAGGCAAGTTATCCCATATGATATGTTTTATTTTCTTATTATGATTGTTTTTTATACTAACCGTGTGATAATCTTTTAAATTTATTAACCATTATCTGGACATCTGGGTTAGTTGGCCGAGGTTTTGGGATGTGTTGCAATGCCGTTGCATCATGGCTAATCCGATGAATCTTTGGTATACTTAACCAGAGAAGACATAAAATCTGAGATACATGTATAAATTACATATAAATGGTTTCTGATATTATTCTTTTATTTTGTGGAAAATATTTTATCAGTTAAAATTTTTTTTTATGTGAATAATTTACGAATTATATCGCTCAATTATTGTTCAATTTTAAGACGATTGTTATACCCACTTATTTTAGATTTATTAATTTACACAAATCATTAAACACTACAATTCTATAATTCTGTTGTTTTGAAACATATCTAGTTTGGTGGATTGACTTTTACAATCCTGATTTTATTTTTACACGTGTTTGCAACAAGCATTATTTAATTACGTATATACAAAAATGAAAGTACCATACTCTTGATTATCCGGAGTGGTAGGGAAAAAGAAGTCCCCAATTAAAAAAACCAGATAATTTAACAATAATAAAAAAAAATCTGAAAGAATAGCTTGCGTTAAAATTAAAACACCAGAACTAAGCGCAAATGCAAATCCATCATCGAATGGGATATCCGATTGACAATGTGTTTACAATTTTGCCAGTTAATTTTTCTGATAGATATGATGTAGTCAAATGAAAAATTATTTTTACATTTTATAATAATACTTTTCCAAATTGATATTGAAATATTTTGTTGTTTTTTATTGCCCCTGTCATATGTTAAAATGGTTAATGCGACCCTGGATAATTAAGTGAACTTAATGAACTTGAAAATAAATCATAAAATACATATTTATTATCCAATATTATTGAAATAATGGATTATAATGAGAGAAATGTACATTTTATTTACATTTCTGTTGTGTGTGAAATTGTTTGGAACAATATACACTGTACGGGGAAAGTTTCATTGTCGTGAAAAGTATACAAGTTGGGTGCTGACATGGGGTTGCTAAGGGTTAACATGAATATAAAATATTATGATATTTTCATAGAAAGCAATCACTTTGTGGTTTGACATATTAGATTAAATAAAATAACTATAATTTTGTATGAAACCACAGAATTTATTATACGTCAACCGGTTTCGCTTATCTCAAGCTTCATCAGGACGTATTTAAAACTGATCATAAATACAAAAAGAGTGCACTTATATATACATAAGAGGGAGATAGAATATAAAATTATGTCTGAAAGAGAGAGACAGAATACATATTAGGTAATCCCGGAATTAGTGTCGTTTTTTATAGAAAAACTCAAACTTGATTATTTCAATTATTTATTATTTTTTTTTATACAAAGTAATTTCCAGTGTTATCTACGACTCTTTGCCATCTATTTACTAGATTTAAAATTCCTCTCTCATAAAAAGCTTTTTGTTTAGATTCGAAGAACTCTGAGAAACCCGATTTCAATTTTTTGATATTGTCAAATTTTTTGTTCCTTAATTGCGTTTCTAAAGAGCGAAATAAGTGAAAGTTGCTCGGTGCCAAGTGCGGAGAATAGGGTGGATGCAATAAAACATCCCAGCCAAGGTCTTGGATTTTTTTCCGGGTAATATCGGCAACGTGCGGCCGGGCGTTATCATGTTGAAGAATAACATTCCTTCTATTCACAAGAGCAGGTCTAATTTCTTATAACGTTGCATTTAACCTGTCCATCGGTTCACAATAGAGGGCTGCGGTAACAGTTAACCCTTGTTTTAAAACTTCATAGTAAATTACACCTTTCGAATCCCACCAGACACACAATAATGCTTTCCGAGGATGTAGTCCTGGTTTTGGTGTTGGAATTGGGCTTTGACCCCTATTTAACCATTGTTTCTTTTTTTTAATATCATGATAAAGGACCTATTTTTCGTCTCCGGTGATAAGGTTATGGAGATACGGGGTTGACTGTTGCTTTTCTTGCAGTATTTTGCATATGCTGAGGCGTTGCGCTTTGTTGTGATCGGTTAGCGCGTGAGGAACCCAAATACCTTCTTTTTTACTTTTCTCAGTTTCTCAAGATAGCAATGGGCATTCGATCGTGATGTGCCGACCTTCTTCGATAATTCATCAATGGTTATCATCGGATTTGCTTCGATTTCCGCTTTTAGAGCTGCTTCATCCACTAGACTGCACCGTCCACTTCGAGGCTTGTCCTTCAGATCGAGATTGCCCGTTCGAAATTTTTTGAACCAATGTTGGCACTTTCTTTCGTCCAGTATATCACCGTAAATGTCACAAATGGATTCCGTTGCTTCTGTCGCAGCTTTTTTTTAATGAAACAAAAACAGCATACAGCTTCTTAAATGTGTTTCTCTTTGCCCTTGTTTGTAGATGGGGTGGAAGAGAGTTTTTTTATTTAAAAGAAAGGCAAATGATCACAAAGAAAAAAATTACACACGTCTTTACTGGTCCATGGTCACATAAATACTGAGCCAAAGTTGCCTATTGAAAAAACTACATTAATTCCGGGATTGCCTAATATATAGATAAATAGAACATCAAGGGAGACAGAATATAAAATTATATGCAAAAGAGAGAGACAGAATACATATACAGATAAACGGAACATTAAGGGATGGGAAAATACAGTGTTGATGAATATAAAAATTGATTTTAATGGAAACATACCTAATATGGGGGCTAATGGATAAATTAATTTGATTATTAAGAATTGGCGTACCACTATTTTTTTGGTTTTTTTATTTCAAGGGCTTCTAAATTGTCCAACCGGAGGCCAAACCTGATTTTATTTGTGGTTTCATACAAAATTATTGTTATTTTATTTAGTATAATATTATGAATAAAAAATGATATATATTTTTATCTCCCAATAGGCCCTAAGCGGAGTCCATCAGAAGTTAATCGAAGAAGGTATTCCTTTGACTCTTCAACGTTCCATCCACTAGTCTAGTTCTAGTCATAACAATATTTTTTAAATTTAAAAAATATATATTTACATAAATGTGTTTTTATAATGCTGCATACACATTTTTTGTTTTGCCTTTTTTGTATACTAACAATAATAAAATGTTAAGTTTTTAATTTAAGCAACTTTGCTTTTTTTATATATAATTTTTTTTTATACAACACAAGCATTTTATATTTTACTTGTTTACAATTTATATAATTTTAAAATATCTCAATTTTGTTTTGTTATTTGAATATATTTGAAGAATTTTTCCCATTCTTAATTAATTAAATAGTCATTGTAATGGTAATTCACAAAATGATCATTTTTTTTACTAAATAAATTTGAGACACACTGGATTTTATTAGAAGCGGTCAATTAGCTAAGATAGGCACGAGGTATGTAGTCATTTCGAGGGGGGCAAAGCCTGCATCACAATTTGATATTATTTAAACACATCACAAACAATGATTTTACATCTCATTGCATAAACAATTAACCATTTTTATATATGTACTACTAAAAGTAATATTTTCTATAAGGTATGTTATTATTTCACAGCTTTTACAAAATGCTTTACACACTTAGATTATATTAGGTTGTTCAGAAAATAATTGTCAGTTTTAAATTTTCAAAATTTAATTAAACATTATTTAGAATAAATAAACTTTATTAGTTTAAGTAAGAGTCATTTGATTCTACACATTTTTGCCGGCGAATTACAAAGTCTCTAAAATAAAACTTTAAATTACATTTTCTGCTACTTCTCTGTTGACTCAAATAAAAACAATGAATGAATGAAACTAGGGAAGAATGTTCAAAATGTTTGAATATTTAAATTGGTTATTATTTTCGGTAAAACCTAATAAAATTCACACCTGTGATTTTTATGTATCCTTTATTTGAAATATAATATTTATTTCACATTAAAATAATCATCACACACTCTATCCTTAAAATAATTTAATATGATAGTTCACAATACATTCCCCATAGAACAAATTAAGGAGACTTTAAAAGTGGAATGGGGATGCTTTGTAATCTTTTCAAGCAGACTGAAATGGACCAAATTGTCTTTTGGGACCTGTTATAATATACATATTTGTATAGTTATATTATATCTATTTGTACATATATTTAATTCGGTGATGTCCCCCTACGGGTTTGCACGAACCGGTTGTTAAAATTAAAAACTACACGCCGAACCTTTTGTTGTTAAATATTTATATCAAAATCAAGTAAAAGTGACTTACTCAAAAATTGTACCATTCATTTGCAATGTCGCATAATCGGTACTTATATTAATAATTCAAAATGATGGTTGGCGACCCCACCAAATACTTTAAATACATTCTACATGTAAACAAAAAAGTTAAAAACATTATAAACGCAGCATGTATAAGACCAATTTGCTATTTTTGCCCTATTGTTTACATTATAACAAGAGCTGCATTCGTGTATAATTCAGCGGTCACTAGTGTGAAGTTGCTGGTGTTTTTCAATTCAGCACCAAAACATTCAAATCGTCCAAAATATTTGAGATTCTTCCGAGAGACTTCTGAATTTACACTTGATTTTTGACATTTTTTTTTATTTGAATATAAATAATTTAGTGAAATATTGTATTTGCCAAGTTTATATATATATATATATATATCAATGTTGTTGCCGTTGCCCACAATGGAAATGAATGCATGAGCATGTCTTGTGATGTTTTTTTTATTTTGCATTTTGTAATAAATTAAACACGATTGATTGTGGCTATTTGTTCTTTAAATTGATATATTTTAGTAGTGAAACTGCAATATTTTTTCCACATTTAAGCGCTTGCAAATTATATTTTTAATGCATCTTCGGCACTCAGCCATACATGTTTTAAAGATTGCAGGCGAGCGTATAGTCTGGATATACAAGCTATTATGAATATATTTTATTAATGACATTTTTAATGTAGTTTTCACCATTAACAAGATACATATTGATGTGTTTTGGCACAATGACATGTGCACAATGTAATCTCCGTCGATCCTAGCACATTCAGTTGTGATATTTTATATTGATTTGCACTGAATAAACCTTCT
>JAHZML010000077.1:0-15836 GCA_031772225.1 Eubasilissa splendida
GGCTTTTTCCGTTAAACGAGGCTTCGGAGTGTCGGCGTCGGCGCGGATAGGCGGAGCGGGCCGGGGGCGAGATGTATAACTTTTCAGATCCGCGATACGACCGCTGGGAGCGGAGATACGACGGTTTTAAATATCGCCTCTTCCCTACCTCCCGCCTTTGCACTCTTTCGGCCGTAACTCGGCCGGTTTCGGTCTGATCGACGTCGTTATTGCGGATCGGCGAGTTCGGCGGAAGCCTCCGTGCGTCGGCCCGCAAGAGCCGTCGATGCGGCTGCGCGCTGGCTACTTCGGTCAAACGAGGATTCGGAGTGTCGGCGTCGGCGCGGATAGGCGGAGCGGGTTGGGGGCGAGATGTATAACTTTTCAGATCCGCGATACGACCGCATAGAGCGGAGATACGGCGGTTTTAAATATCGCCTCTTCCCTTCCTCCCGCCCTTGCACTCTTTCCGCCATAACTCGGCCGGTTTCGGTCCGATCGACGTCGTTTTTGCGGATCGGCGAGTTTGGCGGAAGCCTTCGCGCGACGGCCCGCTCGGGCCGTCGATGCGGCAGCGCGTTGGTGTTTTCCGTTAAACGAGGCTTCGGAGTGTCGGCGTCGGCGCGGACAGGCGTAGCGGGCCGGGGGCGAGATGTGTAACTTTTCAGATCCGCGATACGAGTGATCTAGTGATCTAGTGATCTAGTGGTCGGGGGTTCGCGCCTCGTTCCAGGAGACTAGCAAGTTAGTCATATTTTCACAGTACAAGTGTTCAGCTTAGTTATAATTCTTGGATAATATTGTTATTCACTTCTGTGTACAGTTTTCTGGGATCAGGGCTGGTGCTGATGATATTAATATACTTAATCAATATATTTAATAAACACTATTTTACTACTCAGTTAAATGTTTCATCATAAAAGTTTCTAGGTTATCAAATATAAATGATAATGCACGCCGTATGGCAGTACGAGGCAGTAATCTCGTCGACCGCTGCGCGCAGGCCCGTGCTTGTACTCCCCCACTTTCTGGTGTAATGCGTGCGTATGTCCTTCGAGAGGCGCCCTTTATGTGCTGTCATAAGATACTTTCCATAGACAACTGATATCTACGGTCTACACTTCAACATTATTCATCGATTCTTGTATCGCAAATGATACGACATATAACAATTTGTCATATTTTTTCTTTAGTACTAGGTCTGGTTGCTGGAGGCCAGCACATTTTCACGTTCGACAGCCGCCACATGACCTTCCCCGGAAACTGCCGCTATATCCTGGCGCAAGATGCCGTCGATGGTAACTTCTCCATTATCATGAACCTGGAAAAGGGCAACCCCAAGTCTGTCGAGGTCAATGACATAACCCAGGTAATAATTAATTTGCTTTTCATATTTGTGCTCGCATAAGCGTCCAGTCGGCCATCATTTGTGTTCAATTTCGTTTGACAGTAACAGGTATTCGGACAACAGAGAATATGGTACTTGAGATATATTGAATTTATTGGTCCAAGGATTTTTATTATTAGGATAATTCAGCGGGGCCCTCGACTGAATCTACTGTCGTCACACATACTGTGACATTAATGGCGGATTCTAGACCTCGACTTCATAAAGCAATACTGGAATGATTTATATAGCAATCATGTAATGTAGGTATATCAAAAGTTAATGCAGGTAACTCGCCACAGTTACATAAAATTATTCTCTAAGCTTACAATTAGAAACGGGCGCTCCGTGCTGCTTAAGAGAGTGCCGGTTTGCTGGTTGGATGGAAGGTGAAAAGGAAATTCGGCCGGTCTTGTCACCAGGGTGGGACATGCTCACTGTGTCCATCAGGGAAGAGACCTCTGGCGAATACTAATCAATTTGTTTTATTTCTAGTTGACTCTCAACGGCCAGAAGCACGGATTCCCAGTGATCAAAACCAACATAACGCAACTGCGTGGAAGGATGGTCAGACATTCGTTATCCAGTCTGAATATGGAGCATCCATTAAGTGCACGTACAACCTCGATGTAAGTACCCTTAACATCATGTCTGTTTATCAAGGGGTTGGGGAAATACGGGATGTAGGAAGGGTGGAAGAAATTTGGGATATGGATATGAATAGGGAACAGGAGAGCTCGAAGGTCCAACCGGAGCCAGGAAGAAACATGACCCACCCGAGAGTTCTTCTTCCAAATACGTACTCCGTTGTTCCACATGCAGTACTCTTGAACACACATTTTGGTGAGGGCGCAAGGTGTTTTACAACACGCACTGTTTCGTATAGGAAACCAAGAACTGTTTTTAGGGTGGTTCGCCAGTTCACTTTTGTGGCTTGGGCTGACGATGTCTGTGCAGCAGTGCGCAGGGTCCAATACAAGGTTCAAATCATAGTCCAGTATAGCAGCAAAGAGTTGAATCCATTTCCAAAAGACCAGAGTAAAAGCAGTGTCAAAGCGAGGTAGAGAGAAATGAAACTACAGCGTGTGTAATCAAAGAATGAGCTCTCTCGGCCGCCGACGCACTATTTATTACCCGTGAGACGGGCCCGGCTGTGACACGCCCCCCGTCTCACGCCGGACCAATGGGAGCTTAATTACAGCCCTAGCCATGTCCTCATGCGATCCGGCTCGTCGGCCACCTGGCGACGAAAAAGAGAAACTGCTGCCCAGTCGGGCGCCATACCGCCCGGGCCGGCAAAATCTAATTTGAGCTTACATTTAATTTAATTTCTAATAAAATCTTATAGCTAGGGTTATTACTGCCCGCGATATACCGTATGTTACAGAGTGTGGAGATGCCCCGTGATATATTTATTTAATATTAAAGGTATAAACATTACATGAAATACAGTCTGTTCAAATAGCATTGTTGAATATACGAGGGCCAAGTAAAAAATAAGGTTCCTACATTTTTTTCAGGTATAAGGTATTTTTTATTGCAATAAATAAGTAAACCATCTGAAAGCTTGTACTTTATTCTATTTTTCTACATAGTCTCCTGATTTTTCTATGCATTTTTCCTGACGAGTTATCCACTTCTGAAAACCCGCTTCGAAGAATTCCGCCGCTAGGCCGCCGATGAACTTGGTGACCGCTTCTTTCACCTCTTCATCTGTATTGAAGCGTTGTCCACCCAAGTGTTGCTTCAATTTCGGAAACAAGTGGAAGTCGCTGGGAGCAAGATCAGGGCTGTAGGGGGCATGGTCAAGCAATTTCCAGCCGAATTTGTCCAGTAGGGCGGTGGTCTGTCGAGAGACATGCGGGCGAGCGTTGTCGTGGTGCAGCCTAACGCCCTTGGTCAGCCTTCCTCTCCGGCGATTTTGGATGGCTCTTTTGAGTTTTGTCAATGTCTCGCAGTACCTGTCCGAATTGATAGTGGTCCCCTATGCATAGACAGCAAGCTCCCGAAGCGTTACTCTCCGATCTTCGAGGAGAATGCGCTCAATCTTCGCCACGACTTCGTCCGACACCGATGGCCTCCCACTCCTTTGCTCGTCGTGGACGTCTGTGCGTCCTTCGGAGAACTCCCTGCACCATTTGCGGACGTGTTGGATGCTGATGCAAGCTGTGCCATAAACTTCTTCCAACTGTCGATGAATTTCAACAGGTTTAAGATTCTTCGAGTTTTAATAATCGATTTCACCGAACAGGCGTAGCGGGCCGGGGGCGAGATGTGTAACTTTTCAGATCCGCGATACGAGTGATCTAGTGATCTAGTGATCTAGTGGTCGGGGGTTCGCGCCTCGTTCCAGGAGACTAGCAAGTTAGTCATATTTTCACAGTACAAGTGTTCAGCTTAGTTATAATTCTTGGATAATATTGTTATTCACTTCTGTGTACAGTTTTCTGGGATCAGGGCTGGTGCTGATGATATTAATATACTTAATCAATATATTTAATAAACACTATTTTACTACTCAGTTAAATGTTTCATCATAAAAGTTTCTAGGTTATCAAATATAAATGATAATGCACGCCGTATGGCAGTACGAGGCAGTAATCTCGTCGACCGCTGCGCGCAGGCCCGTGCTTGTACTCCCCCACTTTCTGGTGTAATGCGTGCGTATGTCCTTCGAGAGGCGCCCTTTATGTGCTGTCATAAGATACTTTCCATACAGCAGAACGATAATTCACACAGTTTTCGAAGCCTAACGTACCAAATTCAAACTTTAACTACAACTCGGCCCAAAACCATAGAGAACATCACAGAAAAAGCACATGCTCACCAGAACCCCTTGTTACCCAATAAACAGGAACCATTCTCTATGTCGCGTTCGCGAGCATGCATGACGGCGATCCCTAAAACGTAAAGATTGAACAATGTATGGAATTTAGAGTGTTACTTTTGAGCAAACTTATATGACCTGATCATGGCTGATCGGCATGTACCTATTCTCCGTGATCGCTAAATTTTCGAACCTATATTACACAGACCTGTGTTAAATGTCGTCTCTTTTAGCAGTTGATATCATGAATGTCGGTGGTTTGACGCAGGAACGATCGTAATCTTTTAAACTACATGAAAATAAACCAAAGTTATACAATTGTAATACAATCACATCTGCTTGAAAGTCATGCGTAATGTTTGCATTCCCAAGCAAGGTGTGATGCAGTCTAAACTTTCCGTACAGATAAAATGTTTTCTAAAATAATCTATCCATATTTATATGTTATTTGCAGCTGTGCACCGTGGAGGTATCCGGATTCTATCTTGGCAGACTGCGAGGTCTTCTAGGAGATGGAAACAACGAACCTTTTGATGACTTCAGGCTACCGAGCGGACAGGTAAGTCTGTTGTTTCAATTTATAGAAGACCGCTAACGGACAAGTGAGGGAGACGCAAGTGTATACTTCTGATTTCATTGAACTTCTTAAATTCGCCACCGGTTCTGCTACACACTCCTCTATTCATCTTAACCTGTAAATTAAATCATTTTCATTAGAACAATCCCTGATTTTATGTCCACGCTGTGTGTACATGTAGCAATAGTGATAATAATTACCACAACTTCATTTATGTATGTGGCGGCTCGCGCGCATCGTCCAGATGTTCCTCGTACTGTCAATTCGTGGTATCTCACGCGTACAAAGCGGAAACGTTCGAGGAAGGCCGGACTGCGCCGCCCGGCGGGCATGACACACGTGCACCACAGATGTGCACCAACACATGCAGCGGAAGAAGCGGTCGGTCAAATAATCGGCGCTCAGTACCCGAACCGATCGGACCGCAGATGCGCATCCCGACTCACCTTTCACTAACCGTATATTGTTTTTCCATCTGTGTTGTTTCTTGCACTCGGTGGCTTTTCCCCGATGAGAACAAAACATGTGCGAATAAAAATGGTTTTCACCAGAACACCAACCGACCTTCCCACATGTACATTCAAACCATTGCCACGTTCGACTCGGGCTGATCGAGCAGCCACGTTATGGATCAGACGCCAGGCTCCGAGCTGCACGTCACTGGCTAGCTACATCAACTCTTACACTTCTCATCGGGTGGAGACCGTGGGCCGCTTCATGAGAGTTCTTCGTCTGTAGGGGTGGTTGAATACACAATAATAACCAATTTTGTTCACCATACAAACTTTATTTGAACATAAAACACCATTTTTAAATTTGGTTTTTATTTAATGAATATTTGGTTTATTACAATTATGCATAGAATACTACATCGGCCAAATAGCCGCCTCTGGTAAGGGGTACAAATGCGTGCTCTTTTAACCATATTTTTCATAACATTTTTGCACACTTTGGGTGTTATTTCAGCAATTTCATTTCGAATATTGTCCTGTAGCATTGGAATTGTTATTGGATTACTGGTGTAGACTTTTCCTTTAAATACCTTCACAGAAAATTGCCGAGAGTCGTAAAATCAGGTGATCGAGGAAGCCGGTCGATATCACCACTTTTTGAAATTATGCGGCCAAATTTCAAGCGTACCTTGGATTGTGTATGTTGTGGCACCGTCCTGGCACCGCATGTATTGCAGGCCAGCAAGAAGTTTTCCAACATGTGGCGATAGCGATCACCATAATGGTTACTGCATTGTTATTACTATTTAATAACACATTGTTGAGATGTTAGATGCTTCATAATAAATTGTAATCAACTATCCTTTACGATTATTAAATGCAAACTGATAAAATGTCTACCAAACCAAAATGGCAGCTAAACAAAATGGGCCTGGAACATAACATTCACTCTGTACATACGTCCCTGTTCTCATGATATTCCACTTCCTTCTCCAAACACCTTTTTCTTTTTTCGTCATTGTATAGCCCCCAGGAGCCCTGGAGATTCGTGCAGCAGGTAGCCAGCGCGGATCACCACCAGGATCTCGGATCCACCATCTCAGATTTGCCAGCTCCGAAACATGTCGCCACCTCACCGACGTGGCCAAGGACGCCTGGCCCTTTCCTCCCTAAGCAGCCTCGTACTCCCATCTTTTGCTTTTTCCTCCATCTAGAGGCCGACTCTGCCCCTTGCTTCCATCTGTCACCACCTCCAGTCTCGATCTTTTTAAATAATGTCTATTTCGCCATCTTTCTCGTTACCGTACTCTGATTGGCTGATGTGCTAGTTCCTTATTGGTGGCTGGACTACGGCAGGTCACACACACAGTGTGATATTCTATAACTGAAGTTTGGTGGGCACCGCACATGGACGCATGTACAACATCCTATAACATCACACCATATTGAGAGAAGAGAATGCGATCGATTTGGAAAATAGAAGCGATTTCTATCTTTAATTGAAAAATGATTAATTATTAGAATTTATTTTTCTATCATCCGAATTGAACGTCCAATTTTTGTTCCAAGATCTGCACATCCGAGTCTGAATTCGGGAACTCTTACGCCTTGACTCCTGACTGCCAGCAAGTGAATATGGTCGACCATTCAGATCACCGCGGCCATCATGGTAACGTGACTGGAGGAATCTGCTCCAAACTCTTCGGAGAGAAATCAAATTTTAAAACATGCAATGTCTCTGTAGACATCAAGAATTACAGGTAAACAAATATTGTCTTGGACCAGAATGCCTTCTCATTCTGGTGCCTGTTCAGTGTAGTGACCATCTTCCCCCAACTAAACTGTCCTTGGCCCTCTGGAATAACTCACAGGCCCCGTGTCTCTGATCCAGGAATTTTGCTTTATTCGGATACTCTTTCCTAATGCAATAATGAATGGATACTTTTATAATTAGCAATATTAACTTTGTGGTTAAAATTCATATATAGATTCTGACAAAGAAACAATAATATATGTTTTAGTTAGTTATGACATCCTGAAGAAGAAAATGGTATTTTTCGAAACTGGTAGATGTATTTAAACTCAATTTAGTGGTTAATAAAATAAAGATAATAAATAAAAATATAAAATAATAATAAATTGAAATTCACAGCAGTAAATTCACTATATTTATACCTACTAGTGAAAATATAACTTCACTGGTGTCAACTACGCATTCACTGTAACATATATACACCATGTTTAACTATTGAGTTTTTAAATTCTAATCTCTGATTTCTTCCCACCCAGACAAGCCTGTCAGCACGCCACGATGAGTGGTGGTCCCGAGGCCGACGAAGATGCCTGCCTGATCGCCAAGGCATACGTCCAGGCGTGCCAAGCCAGCGGCATCCCGGTGAGGCTGCCCGCCAAATGCGCCGCGTGCCAGGTTGACGGAACCGTCTACCAACTAGGCCAAGAGTTCAAAGTAAAAACTCCTCAGAAACAGGCTGATATCTTGATCGCTATAGAAACTACAAAGGTATATTTTTATTTGTATACATTGCTCTTAAATCTTTGGATGGTTGAGAAGCATCTTGAAATTGTGTGGCTGCCACGGGAAGAAAGTTGGTTATGCAATTATTAGCTTTAGCGATTATGAAAGAATGGATGATGTATGCTTGTGGGTTAACCAGATGTCATATACATACTCAAAATGCATTGCATTTTACGCACGGTATTTGCTGGGTATGTTCAGCATCGCTGGGCGGTGATGATGAGAATGTAGGCGATAGCCCCCCACAAGATGATATCTAAAGGATCAGCCATAAATGGTAATCCGTTTTCAAGTTGGCTTACTACTTTGTATTTGTTTAGTTTGGAAATATTTAGCTCAGTTTTGAGTGAAAAATCAGGAAGATATTAATGGTATTGGCATCGTGATTTAATAGAAACGCGTACTTACATGACCACACCGAATTTATTGCAATAGAGGTTACAAAAGTTGCGTGTCATGTATACTGCTGTCGTCTCGAGAGGCGTGCAGAGCGTGCATTGGCCGGTCGCAGGTGTATCCGTGCGATGACGCATCTTAGTTAAATACTGCTGATACCAGGTGCTCGGAAACATAAAACCAATGGCCAAAGTTTGACAGTATTTGATAACATATTGGAGACATTAATTGTGGTTTAAATATGTGTATATATGGGGTATAAATTTCAGTTTAACCAAGCACTCTACAGCCATTTAATGCCGAACCTTTCCGACAAAATGCAGATGACAATACATTGCCAGCGAAAGTGATCACTTCTCCTCGGCCCGCCTTTTCGGAACCACCTCTAGCGAGCATCTCATCTTAGATTTTATTGTGCAAATTAATTTTCAAACTGTTGTACTTTCAATTGTGTATCGACCCACAATAAACGCCAACATTGCTCTATTCACAGTTCATACACACTCACTCGCACATTACGCATTTATATATTATTACGCATGAGAACTGAGGAGGTATAACCATAATCAAAACCTTTTGACCTGATACTCATAACCAACAAACACCGTCACTCCACCTGGGCGACCTAATAAATCGAGGTTAAGTATAGTCAATTCCTACAGTGGTGACACAACATAATATATAGTCCATCTAGCTGATAATGTTAACCCCTCTACATGCCTACCTAGATTTGTTTAATTTTCAAACTGATTAAATTTTATACAACGCAGCAAACTTACATCGCATTGTGTTACTAGGACAACGAGAAGACATTCAACGCGCTCATCCTTCCGCTGCTATCAGCCGTCATCGACGAACTGAAGACAAAGAAGATCGACGATGTGAGGGTGCAGCTTGTCGGGATTAGCCCCAAGGCGCATTACCCCATTCATTACGATACTGAGAATAGTAAGTACAACCAATTGCCATAATATTGTATTACCTTTTTGGGGTAAATGAGTGGTGGGAATAGATCCCGTGGACTGTAATCTACTCCGGTTATGTTTATTGAATGGAACCCGAATTGGACTAAGAAAGCGATATTTGCAGAAAGGATCTAACCTACCTTGATCTCAGTCTCGGGCTGGACACCAAATTTGCACCTCGTTTGGCTCGCATTGTCTTGATGAAGAAGGAAGATCTCGCTGCACTTCGTGATGCTGTCGAAAGCGGTTTTTCGTGGTCAAAATATTTTCAAAATGTCTTAACACGTAAATATTAAAGAAAAACAAATAATGGTCTTTAAAAATGTGAGAAACGCTAACTACACATTCTTTCAAATGTCTTGACACTATACTTAAATAGAAAGAGAAATGTCTGAGAAACTTAACCGCGTACTAACTGGCAAGCGCTGACATTCGCAGCTGCAGCTGGGAGAACTAGAGGCGCAAAGGTAATATTTGTCATCTTTTCTAGTATACTGAGAGTGAGTGAGAAAACAAACAATGAGAATTAACTTTATGCGTCGTGAATCGGTATAGGGGCGGAACTACCCATTTTGATGGTCTTGGACTTTGGACAGGCACATCGCGTAGCGCATGCGTTCCAGATTGCTGACATCTGACAAAAAAATCGAATTAGGCGAAAAATAGATCGACAAAGTCATCTGATAGAGTCCAAAAATAGCTTCGAATAACGATATTCGATTTATAAGTACAATTTAATATGAATACTTTCCAGATTCTGCTCTAAAACTTCGACTTGCGGCGAATTTCGAATAACCGGGGTAAAAATAAACTACTGCTAAAACAAAATACTGCTAAGCAACCATTTTCTAACCAATTAATTTAAAATAAATGAATAGTTATATATAGTTTATTATCCCAGCGTAGTTGGGTCGTACAAGCATGACCCGATTCTCTGTAATTCTCCATAGATGTTTAAATAGTAATGGATTTTCAGATTTATCCAACCATTTATTAGAAAATGATCATACTTTTGATATCAATTTGGGATGGTCTGTCTTGCGTATAAACATGTCGGTCTTAAATTGAATAATCTAGAATCATTAGCCATTAGAATTAGCCAAAATATTACCAATAACTAAATAAATATCATTAAAAAAATTGTATCATTAAGTCAATTTCCACATCTTTCACCGTCGTAACAATTTATGTTAGGTAATAAATTTATTTTTTAAATAATTATTATGTTTTTAATATTTTAAAAAAAAAATTAGAATTACGTGACATATATATATAAAGAAATAGAATTTTCCAAATTCGGTTGGTGATTCAATTTAACTCTAGAATGGTTAAAAATAAAAAATTTAATAATTTATATTAAAAAATTTCAGTTACGCCTATTATTATATCTAATTTAATGTATTAATTATAAATATATACATATAAAATCAATTTTGTCGAAAAATATTGCTTTTGCGCTACCGGGATTCGAACCTGGATCTCTATTTCCAATCCGGGGAAGTACACTACCAATTGTGTTATAACGCCAGTATTTTTCATGACAAATTTGTCTTCCCCGGATTGGAAATAGAGATCCAGGTTCGAATACCCGTAGTGCAAATCAATATTTTTCGACAAAATTGATTTTATATGTATATATTTATAATGAATACATTAAATTAGTATTTAAAACATCACAGAGCGTCTGTTCTGAATAATTACAACTTCACAATTATTATATCCGCAGCTACTCTGCAATCGATACCATGGTTAAATTTCATTTCTTCCTCACTTCTTCCTTCCACACAAAATACACTAACGTACATGTTCACACCATATTCATACATTTTTTTTTATTCAACAGTTAAACTGAAGGGCAACAAGATGGACTTTAAGGATGAAGAGCGTTCCTCGGACTGGGAATTCCCGATCGTGACTGAGAACTTGATGTTCAACGAGATCCTCAACCTCCTCGCCGTGACCTTGCAGGCCGCATCTGTCGAGTTGGGGATTGACAACCTCCATCAGTCATACACCACCCTGGGCACGAGGGCGCAGTGGAGGCCCAAGGCTGTCAAAACCATCATCATGGTCCATTCAGAGTCCTGCGACTATGCCAAAGTACCAGTTGTAAGTACATATTAATATATTATTTTTTCATAGAAAGCAATCACTTTACGGTTTGACATATTAGATTAAATAATATTATACGTCAACCGGTTTCTCTTATCTCAATCTCAACAAGAGTGCTCTATAAAGATAATATAAATAAGATAAATATAAAGAGGGAGATAGAATATAAAATTACATGTGAAAGAGAGAGACAGAATATATATATAGTTAAATAGAAAATAAAAGGAGACAGAATATCTAATTATATGCAAAAGAGAGAATACATATACAGATAGACGGAACATTAAGGAGAAACCGGTTGACGTATAATAAATGTTGTAGTTTCATACAAAGTGATTGTTATTTTATTTAATCTCTTAATGTTTTGTTCTCGTATAACTTTGTCATTAGTATTATGGTGTTATACCCTGGCGATGTCAGGGAGAATGTCAAAAAAATATACTAAGCCGAGCACCAATCCGTACTCGATTTTGGCAGTCTACAGTTTGGTTGGTAGCCCTGGTTTAAAAAAAATCAGTATGTGAACTCTATTTATGTGGGTAATACTATTAAATAAAATATCTATCATATGGCGGTGCACGCGGAGTGTGGATTGTTTTCGGTATTTGTTGGATTGAACTGATTTCTGAAAAACTGTCCAACCTGGAGTCGAAGAAAACTAATGACGAAAAACCACTGACGAGACAATTGCAGATTACCGGGCGCAACCGTAGATAAAGCAGGTGATCGGTTTACTCTGCTTAATTTGGGGTGATTATCAAAGAATTTACGGTGACTGACACCGACAATAACCGAGTGTAACATTATCTTCCTGTGTGCAAATTAGCTTCAATCACTCGGATACTTGTTCATTCACATATGCAGAATTAAAAATTTCCAATAATAAATTTGTATTAATGCTGAATTAGTTCAGTGGTTGAATTTAAGAATGTTTTATGTTTACCTAGAAGGGTTTTTTGTGATGAGAGAAATTAAATGCATGGTCAGTGTCGAGCCGTTTATTTGGTTAACCAGACAGGAATTTTCTGATTTAAAAATATATACGATAGCAATGAAGTATGAATTGTTGGAGAAGGTAACTTTTCATCGGGGCGAGCGATCAGGCCAGACTGGCACGGCTTTTCTCCTCTGGAAGGCTCCAGGAACCTGGATACACATGTCACTCGTGTCTTCGGTCAGCCAGGGATGATGACGATGGTGGTGAACATGTATCGCCCATACATCTATATATAAAAATATAATGTTATGTTTTATTTTGTTAAGTAATGCTTTTCTTTTTTTAGATCCAATTCCTAGGAGAATGCCTGACTCAGGGTCTGATGGAAGATGCGGGAATAGTCGCTCACCTTATAGCGCCCCTGGACCAACTCACTGCTGAAATCAAAAACGTGGATTCTATTGTCGGTGAGTTTAGCTGTATTTATGGGCTAATGCTGGCTAAATATTAGGGTCAGAATTATTTAAACTATTCGAGAAACGAATGTGAGTTGGGTCGATATATTGGCTTAAATATTAACTCACTAGAAAGGGAGAGTTTACGAGACCACATCTCCTGAGACGCTAATACAATACATGCTATGAAAATGAAGACCCTTAGACATATAAGTGTTATTCCTTGTTGCATTTTTTGAAAGAATGATGTTATCTCGGATTTTTACAAAAAAAAAAATTTTTCTGTGGTAAAAAGTTATCATTCATTGAGTGCCCTGATTTCAAATATGAAATAAAATTATCCCGTCGCAAGTATTTAAAAAGTTATCATACTTTAAATTTTCTAAATTTCACCATAATAATTTCTGACATTTAACACTATTTATTTATGGTTAATTGATAATTAAATTAAGTCAATAATATTTTTAGGGTAAGTGGAGAGAATAGAGCCCCATCCACATTCATACACTGTGGCGTCTAACAGGACCATCTTCCAGTATCTGGTTTACCTAGTCGTGCCAAGTCTTTTGCGGAGATCCTCTATTTATGGTGCCATCAACACTTGCATCATATATCTTTCTAAGCATTTTCTCCTCATTCATCCATTCCATATGACCAAACCACCTTACCATTATCAGGCATCATCGGATTATAAAATTAAACTAACTAACCTATCATAACCAATTTAACCCAAACAGTATAAAAATTTAATTCTATCAGAAAACGTACATTTTGTAAAAATATCTCAGAATTTAGTTTGTATTCATCATGTTTCTGACTTAATATACCTACATATGGTTTGAGTAAATTCGTATCAATGTATGGTGAGAATTCAAAACTTTAAGATATACCTAATAACTTTTTAAATTCTTGCGACCGGTTTCTTTTTTTCATTTTTGAAATCAGGGAACTCAATTTGATATTTTTTTCGTAAGAATCTGAGAAAACATATTCTCAATATAAGCTTTCCTTGATTACCCGAGCTCAATATGAGCTTCTTTTGATTACCCGAGTTGAAATAAGAAAATGCACTGTTGAACTGGAAATAATTTCATATGATTTTCTTTAAAATATACACCATTGTGTATTTTTTTCAGGTTTCAATAGTGATCACGTGTTTATTTTGGGAGACAAGAAGAGGGGTCTGTCTCACGCTGACCTGAGGGAAGATCTAGAACATGAAGATGATCAGTGCGTGTCATATGCTGAAGAGGTGAGTTTATAATACCTAAACCTAAAAGACAAATCACTTAGAATGGAACACATTTAATAATTTAATAAACAACTTCTGACTGACATTTGGTGACTTGACACAAGCTTTATTAAAAGGTAAATTCTAAGCGTAGGTTATTTACTGTTTCCAAGATCAGTTTATTGAACTCCATAGTCACATATGTGAAAATAAAACACTTGTTCCGTAATTCTACTTGTTTAATTCTTGTTGAACTTAATTAATATGTATTTAGAATCATGCAAACATTTATATAAACTCAACAATTCCAAAAACGTCTCTCTTGCCTTCTCATATTATAAAACTATGTATATAGCTGTCCCTTTCTGCATATTACCATTGATATAACTAAAATATCATCTGAATTCCAATTAATAATGTTATCTTTTTTCTTTATAGATTAATATTAATATATAGGTGGCTCAAAAAAAGTGAGAACATTTCGCAAAATGTTTAACTATATCAACAATAGCTTAAATAGTTTACTAATTTACTTACTTACCTATTTACCTATATTACGTTTTATTTCGCCAATTTCCAGTCGCCATCTTTGATTATTAATTTTCCCATTGTTTATATTTCGTTTTTTCAAATTGTAACTCGGAATGACAAAAATCACTGCACAAGACCGTATTCTGATCAAAAATTTGCGAATTGAAAAACGTTGGGGTGCTAGGAAAATGATCAGAGTTTCAAAACAATGCCTGGAGTATAGCTAGACATTACAGCAGGACGGAGCTCCACCTCGCACAGCCAGAAACACAATCAACTTTCTTCATCGTGAGAATGTTAATTTCATCGAGCCAGGCATGTGGCCACCGAACAGCTCATATTTAAACCCAATAGATTATGCAAAATGGAGTGTTTTGTTGATTTCTGGTTAGCTAAATATTGTGCAAAATAATTATATTAAGAATTATAATAAATTATATTATGTTTAATAAATAACTCATGTGAGAACATCTCGTATTCTCACTTTTTTTGGGCCATCCTGTAGCTTAATAAATCGTAATTAATTTTAATCCTTCAATCACTAATTATGTAATAATTTTCAGACATTCGGCAACGTCTACTCGTCGAGTAACTTCTTCGCCATGAACGCTAACCAGCAGAAAAAATTCATCCAAATGGCTTCTCACACCCTTGTGGATTCCCTGGCTGCCGTCAGTGTGGTATCGAAGTGCAAGTGTCAAATGGACTGGCTCACCCCGGCCGTCAGCTGCAGAGTCCAGACCAGGAGGGCTATCGTAAGTTTAATTTTTAATGTCGAAGCGACTTAATATTTGACCTTTAGAATTTAGATTGACAAATGAACGAATTCTTTAATGAGTAATACTTTCAAGCTAACTGCCGTCCCCTACATCTCAACACTTGATTAATAGTGCGTGTTGATTCAGTGTTGAAATACATTTTATTTTATGATTTCATCAAATTAAATCAATATTTAATTACTACATAATGTGATTATGTATTTTATATCAAGATTGATAATGCCGTTGCAAGACGAAACGCGTTTCAAGTAAATTTAACGAGTAGAATAAAAAAACAAGTGTTTTATTTTCACATATTATGTAATTATGAAGTTCTACAAATTTACCTCGGAAACGGTAAATATTTATTATATCAAAACATAATGATAATATTATTAAAATATGAAAGCGTATGTATTAATATTAAAAGCTTATATGTTTATAGATGTGTATCTATCTATCTACACTGATTAATTTCTGACCTGCCAAAAAATTATCTATTATCTGGATAAATATTTATTGGAATTTTTGTTATAGAAAAAGAGAGGAACAAAGAAGAAGTGAGACAACATCACAATGGAACAGTGTCTCCAATCGCAGGATACTTTTAAATTATATGATGATGAATGGAAAGAATATTAGATTCAGTGGAGCATTTTATAGGTGCCCCGAGATAGTACACCACCATACCAC
>JAHZML010000078.1:0-2500 GCA_031772225.1 Eubasilissa splendida
CTAACCAGTTGCTTTCGAACCGTTGTACAAGTGAGACACGTTTTTTCTGCTCCTTGAACATTGTCATTTTTTCATAAGAAATACTGTTCGGATAAGTAAAATAACATTTGCTGAGTAATATACAAGTGCCGTGAATATCTATCAAGTGAAATAATTACTGAAATCGATCGGATGTGCTGGATTTTAGTGGATTTTGTTTTAATGTGACAGCTGTCAGAGTACCTCCATTGTATTGAAAAATTGCAGACTTGTCAATCTCAAAAAGAATATTCTCAAAGTGGGGCATTTTTGAACACATTTTTATTGCATATCTCGAAATATTTGGATTGTTTATTGCCGAAAGGTTTTTGTGGAGCTGTAGTCGAACGTGTAGGTGGACTGCGCATGTGTATATAGTGTATAAATTAGTTTTGGTGAAAGATTTCGCGTCTTTACGGGTAAAAGTTATAGCAGTTGAAAATAAAAATACCCATCAATATGGCTGAAAAGTTATCCAAAAGTATCCAAACAGCTAAAATTCTCACTGCGTGTACATCCAAATCCAAGCCCAGCTCTAGAGAAGCATCTCCACATGAGATAGACCAGCGCCGAGTGACGGCCACTCAGTCACGAATAATTAAATCAACGCCTTCAGTCGATACCCCAAATAAAATGAGTGGAAACCACAGTTATATCGAAGAAGCCAATTTGCTCATCTCTGGGGCGATGGAATCGTTGAATAGTGCGGGAAATCTCAAAAGAGAGATTAAAGAGACCATGGTAAAAACATTGGATTGTTTGAAAAACATCGTAATCAAAATTTCGCTCCAAAATGTATCGAATATTTCTCCCGATGTGGACTCTAGATTGGAAGAAATTCTTGCTGATAAATTTAAATCGATTGCCAATAAAGAGGATATTTCAGATGTCAAAAGTGAAATAACCAACATGAAAAAAATTATTGAGGGAAGCAATTTATACAATCCTGTTTCCAACGTAGCCTCGAAACCTAAAAATAAGGACGACACGACATACGCTTTAGTCGTATCTTCTAGCGACACCTCAAAAAATAGCGATGATATTGAGGGCATCGTTAAGCGCTCCGTGAATGTGAGGAGTAAGGGTATAGGTGTAACACGACTCAGAAACGTGGGAAACCAAAAATTGTCATCAACTGTGTTACCAGGGAAGATACCCTGAAACTTAAAACAGAAATTGCCAGCCGAAGCGGCTTGACAGTTGAAGAAGGACGGCGGAAAAACCCTTTTGTCGTTTTCAAGGGACTTATTAAAGGAGTTACAGAGTAGGATCTCAACCAATCTATCAGCAATCAAAATAGGGGCCTAGTATTGGATGAAGACTAAAAATTAAGTACAGAAAGAGGCACAGGAATGGACTTTTATCAAATGTTGTTTGCCAGGTGCTACCTAAAACCTGGAATCAACTCATGAGCATTGGTAAAGTAAACATTGTTTACCAAAGAGTACCAGTCGAAGACGAAAGCCAGTTACTACAATTTTTAAAATGTCTTAGATTCGGTCATACGCAAAGGTTTGGCGATGCAAAAATAACATGTGCACATTGTACTGGGGAACATCTGTATAAAGATTGCACGGAACTTAACTTAACTTAACTTAACTTAACTTAACTTAACTTAACTTAACTTAACTTAACTGAACTTAACTTAACTTAACTTAACTTAACTTAACTTAACTTAACTTAACTTAACTTAACTTAACTTAACTTAACTTAACTAACTTAACTTAACTTAACTTAACTTAACTTAACTTAACTTAACTTAACTTAACTTAACTTAACTTAACTTAACTTAACTGAACTTAACTTAACTTAACTTAACTTAACTTAACTTAACTTAACTTAACTTAACTTAACTTAACTTAACTTAACTTAACTTAACTTAACTTAACGTTAACTTAACTTAACTTAACTTAACTTAACTTAACTTAACTTAACTTAACTTAACTTAACTTAACTTAACTTAACTTAACTTAACTTAACTTAACTTAACTTAACTTAACTGTAACTTAACTTAACTTGAACTTAACTTAACTTAACTTAACTTAACTTAACTTAACTTAACTTAACTTAACTTAACTTAACTTAAACTTAACTTAACTTAACTTAACTTAACTTAACTTAACTTAACTTAACTTAACTTAACTAACTTAACTTAACTTAACTTAACTTAACTTAACTTAACTTAACTTAACTTAACTTAACTTAACTTAACTTAACTTAACTTAACTTAAACTTAACTTAACTTAACTTAACTTAACTTAACTTAACTTAACTTAACTTAACTTAACTTAAACTTAACTTAACTTAACTTAACTTAACTTAACTTAACTTAACTTAACTTAACTTAACTTAACTTAACTTAACTTAACTTAACTTAACTTAACTTAACTTAACTTAACTTAACTTAACTTAAACTTAACTTAACTTAACTTAACTATAACTTAACTTAACTTAACTTAACTTAACTTAACTTAACTTAACT
>JAHZML010000078.1:10000-14946 GCA_031772225.1 Eubasilissa splendida
AACCTAACCTAACCTAACCTAACCTAACCTAACCTAACCTAACCTAACCTAACCTAACCTAACCTACCTAACCTAACCTAACGCTCCGTGAATGTGAGGAGTAAAGGTATAGGTGTAACATGACTCAGAAAAGTAGGAAATCAAAAAATTGTCATCAACTGTGTTACCAGGGAAGATACCCTAAAACTTAAAACAGAAATTGCCAGCCGAAGCGGCTTGACAGTTGAAGAAGGACGGCGGAAAAACCCTTTTGTCGTGTTCAAGGGACTTATTAAAGGAGTTACCGAGGAGGATCTCAACCAATCTATCAACAATCAAAATAGGGGCCTAGTATTGGATGAAGAACTAAAAATTAAGTACAGAAAGAGGCACAGGAATGGACTTTTATCAAATGTTGTTTGCCAGGTGCTACCCAAAACCTGGAATCAACTCATGAGCATTGGTAAAGTAAACATTGGTTACCAAAGAGTACCAGTCGAAGATGAAAGCCCGTTACAACAATGCTTTAAATGTCTTAAATTCGGACATACACAAAGGTTTTGCGATGCAAAAGTTACTTGTGCACATTGTACTGGGGAACATCTGTATAAAGATTGCACGGATAAGGCGACTCAAGAGCCTACGTGCGTCAATTGTAAATCGCAAAATAGAGATGCGACCCACAACTCTTTCAGCACTAAGTGCCCCATTCGTTTGATTAAAGAACACAGAGCGAGAGAGTTAACAGACTATGACTTATGTTTGTAAAGTTCCTATAATCAATGACAGATTACAACCTTATTTAAGAATTATTCAATGGAACGTAGGCCGCTGTAGGGCAGCACAAGAAGACTTATTAAAATCAATAAATAAATATAACGTTATTCTAATCCAAGAGCCTTACACCTGAAATACAGGAAGGTTAAATGCTCCAGGATTTGATGTGTACCAGGCGGATTCTTCGACAGATAACATTTGTAAAGCTGCCATTATTATTAATAACTGTCCTAAAGGGCTGCTTCTGAACAATTTTTCTAACACAAACAGCGTTTTTGTTCAGCTTAATACAGAACTTGGACCAGTTATTTTTGGATCACTATACATTGAACCATCGACAAATATTGAGCCGGTGATGGAGACTGTAAAGAGTTTGGCACAAAAACACATTATTGTAGGCGGAGATGTTAATGCCAAGAGTATTTGGGTGGGGAAGCTCCAGGACCGACGATCGAGGTGATCTCGTAGCATCGTACCTCTCAGAATCTGGATTGCACTTGCTGAACGAAGGATCGATTCCTACTTTCGAGACTCATCGCGGGAATAAACACATACATAGCGTAATTGATATAACATTTTGTTCACACCAACTGCTTGACAAAATTGAAGACTGGCACGTAGAGAGAAAACTAAATATTCTCAGCGATCATAATCCAATCGAGTTTCTTTTTCTAAGCAAAAGTACTGAACTGCCAAATACAAATTCTCGTATTTACAATACAAAAAAAGCAAATTGGGACCTCTTTAACACAAATATCCAATCTCAATTAGAATCTTATTTTCTAACATCTGAGATGTTCAAAAATGTAATTCACGCGACAAACTTGGCGGAAAACATCTCTTCTCTTAATATTTGTATTGATAAAGCATGTAAAGAGAGCATCCCACTAATAAGAACTCTCTCAAGAAAAACCTGTCCATGGTGGACTCAGGAATTGAGTGATCTAAAGAGAAAAACCAGACAGGCTAAACATAAGCTTCAAAATTCGAATAAACTCAGAAAAGAAACCATACTACCAGGATATCTCAAGATGAAATTCGAATACAAAACAGCGATAGATAATGCGAAAACATCTTCTTGGAAGATATTTTGTGAGTCGCAAAGTAAAGAAAGTGCCTGGGGAACAATACATAGAGTCCTGGTCAAGCAACGAAAAAGAGTACCACTGGCGACGTTAAAAGATGGGGATGAGTATTTTGAATCGGCAGAAAGCACGACCCAAAGACTAGTCGAGAGGTTTTTTCCCGATGATAATGAAGAGTTAGACAATGTTGAACAAACAGAAATAAGGAAATCCGCGAAAACTCTACCTTGTACAAATAACGATCCGCCATTCACTAATGTGGAAGTTGAAGATACTATTAAAAGTATATCTCCTACAAAGGCACCCGGGGAAGATAACTTTACTGCTGATATATGCTTGCATGTATATAATAGCAGCCCAAAAGTAATAGTTGAACTGTTTAATGCTTGTCTACGGCTGCAATATTTTCCTGTGTGCTGGAAAAGAGCTAGTGTGATAGTGATACCCAAACCAGGCAAGGATGACTTAAGAGACGTAAGCTCCTATAGACCAATTGGTTTGATCTCAGTTTTTGGGAAAGTGCTTGAAAAACTTATAATTAACAGAATTAACTGGCACCTACACAGAAATAAGCGACTTAGCAATAATCAGTTTGGGTTCACACCTCAAAAGTCTACAGAGGATGCTCTAATGGCTTCACTCGAGACTATCAAACGAGCTTATAGGAACAAAAAACTAACCATCGCTATATCTCTCGATATAAAAGGTGCATTTGACAATGCCCGGTGGCCTTTCCTGTTATCACAATTAAAGAAGAAAAAATGCCCTCGAAATCTTTATTGCATGGTATTGAGCTACTTAAATAAAAGACGAGTCACCCTAACGCACTTCGATTGCACAAAAACTAAGGAGACCAACAAAGGTTGCATTCAGGGGTCTGCATGCGGCCCAAGTTTTTGGAATATAATCATCGATGACCTCTTGCAAATACATTTCGGGGAAGGCGTAGAAATTCGAGCATTTGCAGATGACTTGTTTCTTATCATAACAAGCGATAATTCTCATGATTTAGAAGAGAAATCGAATAACGCCATAAGTGTCATAACGGAATGGGAATCTAAAGCGAAACTCCACTTCTCTGAGGAAAAAACAAAAGCTATGTACATCACGAGAAGGAAAGATCCACCACCAACTATCAAAATGAGACAGAATATATTGGAATTTGTCGATGACTTCAAACTACTGGGAGTAATAATTGATAAAAATTTTAATTGGTCCAAACACGTAGATGAAACGTGTAAAAAAGCATCAAAAATGACTAACAAAATTATACGTGCAGCAAAACCTACATGGGGAGCATCTCCCATGGTAATTAATCAAATATATAAAGGAGCAATTGAGCCTCTGATTACATACGCGGCACCAGTTTGGGCAGAAGCAGCAGGCAAGAAATATAACGTCAAAAAACTAAATGCAGTCCAGAGGCAAATAGCCATTCGATGTTGCAAAGGATACAGGACGATATCTTTAACATCAGCGCAAGTCCTGTGCGGGATAATTCCTTTAGATATTAAACTTAAAGAAATATCTGAACTATATCGCGTCAAAAAGGAAAAAATTTTAATGGACTTACCGAAAGATAGAAAATATCAAGGGTCGATAGAATATTTTCAACTACCACACCCAGCTGATAGAATAGCAGTCCACTGCAAAATACTTGGGGAAAATCTACCTGCAAATCTGGACTCTGAAGTCACGATATACACGGATGGCAGCTTATTAGAAGGGAAAGTGGGAGCTGCCTTCGTCCCTTTTGAAGAAGACAGAGAGCTGCCAGGACGAAAATATAAGCTAGAAAATTATTGCTCTGTTTTTCAAGCGGAACTATTTGCAATTAAAGAAGCATTAGTGTACGTTATGTGCAAACCGCCAGCCGCTGGAAAAATATATCTATATTGACCGATTGCCAATCTTGTCTAGCAGCAATCCAAGACACTAAAGCTGTAAACCCAATTGTATTTGAAATAAGAGAAAAACTAACGGAACTGCTACATAGACAACAACACGTGCAAATAGGATGGATCAAAGCACATATAGGCATCCCTGGAAACGAGCTTGCAGATAGCAGAGCTAAAGAGGCTACCCTAAAAAAGACGAAGCCCGATTATGACCTTTTCCCGCTAAGCTTCGCCAAAAAGAGAATCAAAGAAAGAATGATAGGAGATTGGAACAAACGATATATTTCATCAACATCAGGAAGCACTACAAAACTATTTTTTCCTGACGTTAAAAGTGCTATATCGTTCCACAAAGTCTATCAAACTAACTATGAACTAACGCAAGCAATGACAGGACACGGATGCTTCAACAGCTACCTGCATCGTTTCAAGCTGGTTGATGACGATACCTGCCCGTGCGATGATAAAACCACTCAGACCATTACACACCTACTGAAGGAATGCCCGTTCTTTAGCTACGATAGACATCAAATGGATGAGTGTGTCGCAGACACAGTGTAGACATGGACGAGATATCAGGGATGATGGACCATAGATGTGTAACACCCAAGTTTATGCTGTACATGAAAAATATAGTTCATACAATTAAGGAAATCAATCTAAAAAGAATGCAAAAGTGAAAAACATTTTGAATTTTATTTTGTTAATATTTAACACTATTATTTTTACTCTTACTACACTTGTATTTTATTATCTTTAATGTTTTATTTATGTTTATAATTATCTCTATTTATTTATTATTTTACTATATTAATTACTATGTCTGCAATATCTATTTAAGTTAAAATATTGATATTATATTTGTTAAACAATCCTTGTAAACAAAAAGCAAGGAAAGAAAAATAAAGGCAACTAAAACTTAAAAAAAAAAAAAACCTAACCTAACCTAACTAACCTAACCTAATGATTTACTTTATAATTTATTTGAAATGGTGTAAAAATCGTACAAATATCTTCAGAAACTTTAGTCAGCGAATGCACGACATCTAAGAGCAACTAGCCAACTAAATAATATAATTTTTCATAAAATAAGAGGAATTAGATGCAGTCATCTCAAAATTAAAGAAAATGATTTACTTTATAAATGATTTGAAATGGTGTAAAAATCGTACAAATATCTTCAGAAACTTTAGTCAGCGAATACACG
>JAHZML010000079.1:0-14787 GCA_031772225.1 Eubasilissa splendida
CCTGCTGTAATGTCTAGTTATGCTGTAATGTCTAGCTATACTCCAGGCTTTGTTTTGAAACTCTTTGATCATTTTCCTAGCACCCCGACATTTTTCAATTCGGATATTTTTGATCAGAATACGGTCTTCTGCAGTAAATTTTGTCATTCTGGACAATAATTTGAAAAAACCAAATATAAACAATGGGAAAATTAGTAATCAAAGATGGCGACCGGAAATTATCGAAATAAAACGTAATATAGGTAAATAGGTAAGTAAGTAAAATAGTAAACTATTTAAGCTATTATTGATATAGTTAACCTAATTTTGATGTAACTATATCACATTTTATGAAATGTTCTCACTTTTTATGGGCCACCCTGTATATTTTAGGTACATCGGTTGGTTAACGAATGATTCACGCACGCTCAACAGTGCGTCTTTACTGTTCTTTAAACGAGTCGCAAGAGCAAAGTTTCAAACGTGGACACGCACCCTTTTGTTTTATCTTTAAACAACTAGTATTGGATTTAGCTTGACATTTAGTCTTAAAATGCATGTAAATGTGTTCTAATTTTACAACTCTACCTTCGATTCTTTTAAACTAAATTTGACATTATTTATGTTGCGTGTACAATGATGAGACTTTGATCTCTCGCCTCAGAGATTTGTCTCCATAAAGGTCAGTATGTACCAGAGCTGTGGAATCCTTTAAAAATCTACCGGAGCGATTTAATGTCAGTGAAAGACAAAGCGAAGCACCGATCAGCTCAGCCGCGTGCGCTAGAGCGAGAGAACGGGATATAATTCGCGAAAGAATGACCGCTCACATAAACGAATTCGATAAGTACATGCATATGGTATAATGATTCGCTCTCGCCGCAGACTTATGAAGCATACATATTTCTTACGTTATAAAGTTTCCGTGACATTATAGATTCATAAAAATAGAACATCATGTTTAAAAAAAAGAGTCGGAGTCGGCCGATTTCCGATAATGTCGACTCCGACTTCTTATGCATATACATTCGACACTGATGATTCGCTCTCGCCCCAGACTTCTGAAGTGAAGGACATCATTTTTTTAACATCCGACAGAGTAGTGATTCTGCGCACAAAATGTAATTAGAATTTAATCAACGCTCGCTCCGCACTCAACTGTTTACGAGTGTGTTTCGAGGACGATTCTCCGAGATGAGTGTACACGCGCCATTAGCATTGATTACGCAAGTGTTACGACGTTCCGTTTGAAGTCAAGAGTGTCTATGCACGGTTCACATCCTCCTGCCGCTGTGCTGGAAGTATCTCCGGTGATTAGTTCGGCAATCAGTGGACCGAACGGTTGACTGTCCAACTTAATAACTGTTAACGATCAAATAATACTGATGAATCCGCGTGCAATAGACACAGTGTGACCTAATAATGGAGTAATACGAAAATGCAAAACAAATATCAAGTTGTAATGTTAATGATAAAAAAAGGCGAGAAACAATGCCAAGTAAAACAGAGTATTAAAATATGAATTAAATATATTAAATATAAAGATATACATATAAAATCAATTTTATCGAAAAATATTATTTTTGCGCCACCGGACAGACCTATGTTTTGAATAATTACAACTTCACAATAAGAATGTGTTCTCCTAAATAATAAATATCATATTTGGTGGAAATGGGCTGGATACATTGCGAAAATGGGGATGAAAACCACCACGAAGATACTAGACCACGAAGACGACACACACACCACATCACGTGAAGAGTTGATTCAATTGGTTAGACCCATGAGCGATGTACACAATCACATGTATGGTATAGGCATATTAAAAAACACTCAAATGTACTAATTATCAATTTCTGACAAACATGTGTTTTTTTCATTTGTTTTTAATTTAATTATATATATCATGTCTTGGAAGATGCTCTCCTCAGAACTGGTACTGCGTAGCGAGGGGAGCATTGAAGATATAAAAAAATTAATATTATAATATAAACACATTCAACTCGCTAACATCAAGAAAAACCAACGGATTAACAAAAAATTTGAATAAATTTAGCATTTTAAAGTAGCGTTACATGTGCCGATCAAACAAACCGTGAATCTTTAGTAATGTAACTGACCTGCCAAACGAGATATCCAGAAACGTGTAACCCCACAGACAGCGTGACAGATACGCCTTTTGGTATATCGGAAGAATGTCGCTGGTCACATTTACCTCCCGTTTATATAGTCGAGCTGGCCGCCTAGAACCGGGCTGGTCTCCTCGGGGCAGGGCGACAGGGCGACCAACCACCTCGAGCGCCGGAATATTACAACATCGCGTTATTACACTTCTCATATCTTTTTTGTATCAAAATTATGACAATAATTTTACCTTTAAACATTAATATTCACAACATACAACAAAACTTTCGTAGTTTAAGAGATAAAAAACAAAGTTATATTTTAGTACCACTTGTAATATTTTTTTTTAGAACAGCTGTCGAATTGAATACAATTGAATTGAATATACAGAAAAATCTATTTATCGAAAAAATATTTGTAATCTGCACCTTTTTCTATCCAGGAAAACGTGTTGCTATTCCATTACATCAACCTATTACGATTACAACAAATTTAGAACATATATTCTCTGTATATTTTTATAATTATTACAGCAATTATTCCATTTTAATAGCACAAAACTATGTTCTGAAATTGAAACTTTACAACACAAGTGTGTTTCCATTAGTTCGAGTTATATTTAGGTCCGAAATCAGGATTCAGTTTATTTTATTATTCTAAAATGTACAGCCACATTTTTGTGAAAATTTCACCTCACGAGCAATGGGCGAAACTTCGCCTTCATCCTCAGTTGGATGTAAATTTCAGATTGTATCTTGTTGTTCCAAAGGATACATACATATGTGTAATACGTGTTTAATGGAGTCTGTTGACCATATTTAATCACACCGAGTGCCGGCCCTGTTCTGGATGTAGAACGGAAATTTAATGTTTTTATATTCAGATAATATTGATATTATATTACGCATTCTCGTCTCCCAACGCATCCAATTAATGTTTGGAGAATTTATTGGCTAGTGAGCCACATTATAATACTTACATTATACCTAATACGCAAAATAACAAAACGTTATATCAAGATGTTCTGAAAATATATTTGTAGCGATTAGAATTCAAATCCACCGCCATCTCAGTCGGCATCGACGCTAGCAGCGCCACCGGCTGCTGCTACAAGCCTGGCTCGATATTTCGCTCTATTTCGATACTCGCCGTTTCATCGTTTCACAACGGCGATCTTGCCGGCTCGCGCTCGCTGAGCAAGACTGCCAATTCGCTTCATTTCATTTCATAAGACACGTGCACCTTCTACATCTTCATCCATTCACATCATTCTTTAATTCTATCTGTCTTCCTTGTTTTTATCATACCGACAATAAACACCCCTCCACACGCCAATCACATTTATTTTATTTAACCACCGTCCTACCCCCAAATTTCAGCGAGCGCGAGCCGGCTAGACCGCCGTTGTGAAACGATGAAACTGGAGAGACTGCCTGGCAGTGAAATATCGAGCCAGGCTTGTAGCAGCAGCCGGCGGCGCTGTCACTAGCGTCGATGCCGACTGAGATGGCGGTGGATTTGAATTCCAATCGCTACAGCACTCCCCCTCCAGTGACCAAGTCGCAGGTCGAAGGTCGCGATACGTCTGTGTGGTCGTGATGGGTTTCGCTGCTACAGCATGGACGGTGGGACAATTTATACTGGTGTGGGACTTCACCAGTTTTGATGACATGACGGCTGCATTTCTTGAAGTTGATGACTTAGATCAACCCGGCAATTCGTACTCTTCCACATTCCCGGAAGTAGAACATCTTACATACAAAATTCTTTTCAGACAGTTCTTTAGTTAATAAATGATCCAAACGGTTCTTTGAATTTTTACGTTATTCCGTAAAAGTCAACATGTTTATTAAAATATGACAGTATAAATTCAAATTCCAAAATAATTCACTTATCATATAAAGGATTAAATCAATTAGCAAAAAATAATATTTTATTTGGTATTTACGTGAGCAAGTACATTCAGAACACGCAAATAGTTTCTCTCTAATCTGAGTATGTCAATTTTTATGAATAAATGCATTCAGAACGTATAAACGGTTTCCATAGGTGTACGAAAAATTATGTAATTATTCACTAGAAAACGGTTTCTCCGCTATATAATTATAATACTATGCACTTTACATGTGACGACAGTACAGAACATTCAGAAGAAAAAAATTATTTGTAACGCTCTCAAAAACACAAACAGGATATATGTCATTTGTTTGTCACTTTACTAACCTAACCTACAGTTTCAGATATGCACATTTGCGACACTCGCCCTCTTGTTGTATTCATTTTTACAAACGATAAAAAAAAATTGTCTTCGTTACAATTCATGAAGCCATATTAAATTAAACGCAACTTCAAAGTAATAAACCACTTTTCAAAAATGTTTTTTTACAAAGACACCGAAAAACTTCTCTCTCATAAGTCATAAGCATTGAAGTGTACACATATGGAGTGTTGGCCGGCTATAGAACATTTGTAGGTAATTATCATGTCACGTCATGTGTGAGTAGTGCAGCTGCTAAATAATGGTATTGGCGTCCTTTTATAGAAAACGTAAGAGTGTTGTGATTGCTTGGAAATTCTATCAATCATAATTTTTTTATTTTTCAAAAATGGTTAAATCTTGTAATGCTTATAGATGCCAAAATAAGTAGAGTATAAGTAGTTGTCAAAGTTTTATTTTCATATTATAGTATTTTTTCGTTCATAACCTAAAATTTACAATGTGTCAATGAGAGATTGTCTTTCAGAGGATTTTACAAATAATTTTTGCCATTTAACTGATTACGATTATAAAATTTCAGATTTCCTCTTGACGTTTTGACAAAATGGATTCATGTGATGCTGAAAAAAACTTCCAGCCAACCAAAAGATCGTATTTGTGCAGTGAATATTTCTGTTCTGATTCATACAAGGAATTATCATGCACACGACACTTTCTTAAAAACGACGCTGTTCCCAATATATTTAATTTTCCGGAACGCTTTCGACTGCATAAGGTCCATGGGTGAATGAAATAATAACCCAAACACTCAACAGTTTAGACAAGCTTTAAGAAAACTACTTTTTAAAAATAGCGTTGCACCTAGTTACAAAACAAATTGAATCTATCCCCACCATATCACCTCGCTCATAAGAGAGCATAGTTTAACACAGATAACTATGCGAAAATCATTCATTTGTAAAAATCTTGATAATTTATTGTATTCGCCAATTGAAATTTATCATAGGCCATAGCCCTCTCTTGTCTATGGTTTGTAAATTAATGTTATGTGCATAGATAAAGATGGTTATGTGTTATCCTTAAATAAAGTCATCTCTTATCTATGGATAAAATATTTAAAATGTCAAAATTGTGCCAGAATGTATGGCATGGTGAAAATGCTTTCTTTGAGTCGTCACAACCTTATCTGCGGTGTATTTTAAAGAGAATCGACAAGTGAGCCCTCCGACTAAATGCTTTCGTACATTCTTCACAAGCAACGTGTGTGTTTTCAAGTTTCTCAACAAGTCGCCCCTCCGACAACCCGATTTATTAAAAATTGTAAGTATAAAGGTTTTTCCAGTGTGTGTTTCCAAATGTCTCAGCAAAAAGCATTTCCTACCGCAAATAACATGTAGTGGGAAATGCAAATTACAACTCATACTGGGGATAAACAGTTTACTTGTCAATAAGGCACATATTCATGTATTTGGAAAACGTTATTAAAACATCACATACCTATAGAAACGGTTTGTATATTCTGAATGGCCTTATCTTTTCAAAATGTTACAAAACTTTCTTACATTCATTTTACCGGAAACCCTCTGAAAAACACATTCTTCATTATGCTAGTTCACTCTCGCCGAGACATGGCGAGAGGAATGTACTGCAGCCCTCGGTTTTTCTCGCTTCGCCTCACATGCCTCGCCTCGCCTCGTCCACGCTCTGTTCCTCGGTCGGTTTTTTTGCACGAGTCAAAAGGCAAGAGAGGCGAGAGCGCAAGGTAAACGCAGTACATTCATTTCGCGTGTCTTGACTTTTGACATATCTAGTGAAAATGGCTAATTCGGGTAACGAATTTAATTTTACATTTTTGGAAACACATCAAGATGAACCTGTGATATGGGATCCTATGCAAACTTACCACAAGGATAAAAAAAGTAAATGATTCTTGGCACCAGTAGGTTGGCTTGAGTAGTTATCTTGATCATTCAATTGAAGATTTTAAAAAGAAGAAAGACTCCCTTATCGTCACGTTTAGGGGATGTTTAAGTAAAAAGAAAGCTTCCATCAGATCAGGAGCGGGTTTAGATGACGTTTATAAATCAGTATGGTTTACTTATAAAATCATGGAGCCTTTTCTTAGACCAATATGTAACTGCACTTAATTATTATATTTTATTAGCATATTTTTCACACAACTACTAAGTATTAGAAATATGCCTAGATACCTAATTACAATCATTACAAATTATTAAAAAAGTATAAAGTAAATTCTTCTCCAATCTTAGTAGCATCTCAGCAAACGCCTCACCCGAGGAGCCTTGGCGAGAGTGCACTTTGTGTCACTCGGGTCTCGGCACTTCGGCAAATGCCTCGGCCGAGAGTTTACTTTGTACCACTCGGGGTCTCGGCACCTCGGCAAAAGTGGACTGCTGGCATTAAAATTGTACATTAGCTTGTATGATTTTTTTAAATCCAAGGTTATGTAGAATTCAATCATAGATAATAAGTACATACAGGTAATCGTATTCATTTTGTTTCCAAATTCAAACTAATGAGAGATGAAAAAACATAAATGAACTTGGTGTTAGTTTGTTTTATTTTAAGATTTATAGAAAATTTTATAGATCCATAAATAGAAACTTCTCCTTTTGCAAAGATCTGTTCGCTTTTATTAACCTTCATCGATTATATAATATTATGTTGGTATGTAATCACTGATAGTTTTCCAATTAATATGAGCTGGTTGTTTTAAGTGTGCTGACATTTTCGAAAGGAAAAATTTAAGATAAGATAGGATAAGACTAGGCGCTAAAACAATAAGCTTTATACTTTGCTTATGTCTCTAGATTTACTCAAATATGGAGATTTCTGTGCGAAAGCCAAAGCCAAGATAGAGTGACAATAACTTGAAAGACACCCGTGATTGGAAAGAAACCATGCTTAATAGAGACCAATGAAGAAAAATTATTGTACCTAAGGCCCACCAGGGGCGCCAGACGTCAAGTTAACGATAGTTTAATTAATCTAGTTCAGGCCGTAGGGAAAACATAGAAGGAAAGAGGTTTTCGCCATTTTTAGAAACATGTGATATTAATATTTCATATTTTTATGTTTTACATACAAACATCATTATACCTATTTTCTTTTTCAATTTATTCATTAGACACTGAGGTAAATTTAAATGTTTTACTGTTGCTTTTAGACACCTTTATAAAATGTAAAAATTCATTGTGCTTATTAAATATCTAATGTCACTTCATTTCTATCATTTCAGGTTATTAATTACAACATCAGATCAACAAAATGGTTGATAATACTGTACATTTTCTTATACAGTACTCATCACGAGCGCCGGAGTGGTGGTTTTACCATTGGCTGTGAATTCCTTTGTCAAAGAGAAAAAGGCAACTAGACAGAGTGGTAGACAAGAGATGCTAATGAAATTTACAAAAAATCCCATCCACCGTTATGGACGCTGCTGCACGATCTACAGCTGATGTCAGAGACCACACTCTCCGACAACAAACTCAGAATAATTATTTATTATTTATATATAATGCAGTTTAGTGTAAAATATTTATAAACTTAATTATTCAGTCTATATGATATGCATTACGTTAATAAAACTCGTTATTTTCTTAAATTACTTTTATTTATTCACTAGCACGTTTTATTGAGTTTTGAACGTGCTGTGGTAATTTAAAAATATCCGTAAAATTCTGTTTTCCACCAATCCTCGAATCCCGGGTAACAGGGAGATTACTGTAATTGATTTTGGGTATATTTACACATATAACCATACTACATATTTATGAAAGAGTTGATATTCGAGGCTATCATCCGAAGATTGGCAGCTTTCTAATATTGTTAATTATGATTTCATCGATGAAGAGCGCGTGTTTAGCCTCAATATGAAAATACATTGAAGAAATAGCAGTGCTAGATTTACAGTACAGTACAAGAGTCAAAAAATTGGAACAAGGGTCAACGACACTAACTGAATTTGGTTTTAGTATAAATGCTACCTTGTAATAGTTAAAACTGTTATGTGACTGATTGTGTTAGATTGTAATGATATTTGGTAATTCGTAATTCTTCGAGCAGTCACTGGTACAATAGAAACTAAATCTCCAACAGTTAAATATGTTACAATTGAACACAATCGCAATAACAGTATACCATCGTTCACGTAATATTAAACAGGCGTTATTTACTCTCAAAAAATAGAAGAGTAATGAAGAGAATAATAATAAAATTACAAAATAATTCGTAGGAACAAAATGGAAAGAGGAAGATAAGCTTCATAAATAGATTGTAATTGGACAATCTATTTTTTTTTTCAATATTAACGAAATTACTTTGTGGCATCATTTTATATAAATAATTAGACAAAATACTTTGTTTAAACCACTATTTATTGGTTAATCAACGTGTTTCCATACCTACGGTATCTTCTTCAGGAAACAATGTATACTGAAATTAGTTTGGTTGGTAACACTATTGATAAAAACACATGTATTGAATTGCAGATTCCAAATAAATGAGGCCTCATCGAACTTTGTTTGAGACACTAAGTGTGTTTTTTAGAATATAGCTTTAATTAAACTAAGCTCATTTCAATCATGTTTTTAATTCAATTTCTAAAACATTTACAATAAATTAATAAATATCTCAAGTCCCGAACCATTCCCTCTCTTAGGGTGTGTATACATAAATGTATCATTGAATCACTGAAATAGGTTGGTATGCATCAATTGGTCTTTCTAACTAACTAACTAACTTACCATTATGCCGTTTCTCCATGAGGGTAGGTAAAGAGGATAGAGCGCCACACTCTTGTGTCCTGACACAATTCTCGTGGTCTTTCTACCGATGTACAAAATATCATAGACAAGGAAAGGCTCAGCGCGCTCCGCACTAATTCTGTACTATCAATTCAATTCATCCATTAGTATCCTTACAGACTACAGTAACACACCATACACTATGTTGGAGAAAGCATCTGGAACAAGTTGCCCCAAGCGCAACGCTGAAGCCCAAGCAAAATTCTTATTTTACTAAAATTTGTTTTGCCTTTGTTGGTACATGCTACATTTTCCAAATATTGTATGTATTTGCAATCTTCCCAAGTTTGTGTGTAATATTGACAGAATGTTTTGAGAGTCCAATTGGTTAATGGATGATCAACTGGCGTATAATAACCCCCAAAATTTGGAAGCTGAATTTTATATCACCATAATAAAAAAATTCTTCTAGTGCTAATAAAGTTTATCGTGCTTATTTGGAAAAGTGAGACATTCATCTATGAGGTTTATTTGTACCTGTCTAAGGTCGGGTTGCGTCATCCTCGGTAACTATAACTGAGATTCAAACTCGGTTACATTCAAACTCGTTTACTTTTAAACGAGATTCAAATAATTTGACAGAAATCGAGTTGCGTCAACAAAGTTTATAGTTATCCAGTGTAGCAATTACATAGGCCTCTTAAAATCTCATTTTCAAAAACAAATGCCGCGCGAGTAATTTTGCTTATGGCAACACGTGTAGAACGCTTCATTTGACATTTGACGTTTACGTTAAATTGGTGTGTTTGCTTTCCCGAAATGAGCAATTGACCGTTTTTGAACGATGAATGTCAATATAAAGTAAGTATTCTTGTATTTTAACTATATTTAAAAGTTTATGTTGTAAATTACGTATTAGTAAACATTATTTTTAATATTTATTCAGAGAATCCAAGACGAAGCAAGAAACAGCAGAATGGATACGAGGTATGATGCAGATGTGAATGGATAGCGGGTTTCGGTATTTGATGATGATACAGATTCTAACTGTAAGTACTCTGCAAGGCCTTGCAATGCAAATCTTATCACTCATTTTGCATTTAATATGCTACCTTTTAAAAACAAATAAATAATGCACACCCCAATTGTAAGCAGATCAATTATACAAATGTAATATGTTTGTATGTTCATAGGTGGAAGATGTTGAGCACAGGCCTCAAGTCTAAATATCTTGGCATTGCATTCAAATACCAACTCATGGCATCACCTCAAAAAAATGCACAGAATGATAATTCACAATATAATTAATTAATTTTCTGGTGTATGCACACTTACATAATGTAATAAAATATAAATATTAGATATCGATAATGCTTTTATTTAGTTTAATTATTTCATTTATAATATATACCCTTTCTTTGTTCGCAGATAAATCAAAACGCAAAATGAATTCAATCACCCCAAATGAACAAATAGACAATACACAAGAACTGCATGTAGTCAAGCTGAGAGATATTTGGCCCAACTAAATTTTAAATTAGTCAAAGAAAAAAATAATATGTAATTAATTAAATAATTTACTTCTTTAATTTTATAAACATTAACAATTTCTCTATTTTTAAATGTTTACTGCCTTGCTGTATTTAGCTAATGTGGTTTCACCCCCTTTCATTTTAAGGTATTAACATAAACCGTTTTTCTATTTACTAAAATAATAATGTGTAGTTATGTCGTATGGCTTTACAGTTTCTAATTATTGACTTTAATTTTACTTACTTGACTTTACTCAATTTATGATGGTAATTTCTGTATGTGATTTATGTTAAAAGGTATATATATATAAATATAATAAAAGAGTTTTTACAGAGGAAGAATTGTTTTATTATAGATCCAATATTATTGTAAAATAAATGTGACAACAATTTAGGCTAAATCTCAGAAATGAATGATGTACAGAGCGATGAAGATCTTTAATGAAATGCCAGATGAAGATACTTCATAGATTCAAAATGAAACTAAGCCAATATGTGTAAGATAAGTTTGATCTTATTTATATTATAACATATATATTTACATTTGTACGCACAATATTAAGAATAAATAAATGAAATGCTATGGCTGGTTTAATAATTGGGAAAAATAGCCATTTATTAGATCTCGTCTTACATTATTTCCATCCTGTGCAGGTTCAGAGTCAATTTCATATAATATTGTCACAAAGTCTGGTGACTCGGTAACATTATGCAGCACTGCTGTGGCTATAATGACTGCTTCCACTCTTTCAATACTCCGCCTGAGTTTCATACCTATTGCGGGGAAACGCCTTTTCCACACCCCAAATGTTCTTTCTACAACATTCCCAGTCCTGATTTGGCTCTCGTTATATAGTTTTTCTGCCACAGATATTGGATTTGTAAATGGAGTAAGTAAGTATGGTTTGAGTAGATAACCACGGTCACCAATGAGATGTTTCTCATTAAAAATACCATCATCTAGTTGCCCTTTTAATCTAGAATGACTAGAATACTATCGTGTGTTGAGCCTGGCTACCTTGCAACAACATTTGTGTATTTCATTGTGGCATCTATTACTGCCTGCACATTAATGGAGAAGTAATCCTTTATATTTTGATAGTATTTCGCATTATTTCCTCCTGGAAATAGGATTTCCACATGAGTGCAATCTATTGCACCGATCGTGTTTGGAAATTTTATAATGTTGAAGAATTGATTCAGATATTGCTGAATTTCTTTGGTAGATACAGGTATACATAAATTGTGATCTGAGAGCGGCTATTACTCTGCTCACTTTATTCGCAATCCGTGAAATAGTGCTCTTGTGTACACCAGATATATCACCCGTGCATCTTTGCATTGATCCTGTGGCATAGAAATGCAAAGTTATCGAGACCTGGTTTACAGGACGAACTGCATGATTTCTGATCTTTATCAAAAATATTATTATATACCTATGAAGTAGATAACTTTAGATGACATTATATTGTCTGAAATAAGCAAGACCAGTTACCTAACCATAATTTTGGACAGGCGGAATCTTACAATAAAATCTATATCTTCCCATATAAAATGATCACTTTGTAGCCTAAAAGATTTTGCTCTTCTTGTTAAGGATGTATTGAACAATTATTTGATCGTCAGAAGAATCGGTATTAGTGCTATCTGACATAATAATGTTCATTTCAATAATACGACGTCGAAAAATTTAAAAGAATGCTTTTAATGACGGATGTCAAGTGGATGCGCATAATGCAAATGTGCCCTAGATGACAAATCCAGTGGATGCAATCCGTTATCGGAAAAAGATTTTTTAAAACCCATTTCTTCCCGCAAAAAATTATGTGCCGAGGTCCAAGTTTTACTTTTCCTGTTAAAAATATACTGTTTAATTAGTTTGTCATCAAAAAAGTCTGTGATATCACTGCTATCCGACATAATATTGTACATTTCGACACTACAGTGTCAAAAATTGAAAAATACTCGATTTCGGTGACATCTGTCAGTGGCTCGCGCGCAGTGCGCATGTGCATTAGTAAAGTTTACATTTAAGCGGAGATTTTCGGCGGTTTATAGTTAAAGTTAAAAGTAAGCGACAAAAATGAGATGACGCAACGCGTTTTCGGATAAACTAAGTTTAAAAGTAAAGTTTATGGTTACCGAGGATGACGCAACCGGACCTTAGGTACCTCAATGCGGCCCTGGCGAAAAGTTCCATTTAACTAACTGATGATTGAAAAATCATCAAGATCTTCCATTCTGTTTTCTCAAATTATCATTTGGGTGCGCATAGATTCAGTATTTACTTTTAATGCAAGCTGTTTTTCCCAGGTTTTTTTGAAGCATTAGATATGTTGATCTACAGAAGAAGAAGAATTGTTTCGCACAGCTATAAGGCCCGTAGGGCCGCGACGATCGCGGCCAGGGAAAAGGTTTCATGCGGACCCGATCTTTTCCGCGCCAGGGACACTTTTCGGCCGTCACCCTACGCCGCTGGAAACTCGGCGCCCCTGCGCTCGGCGGACCGCCGGGTGGAGGGGGGCCCGGGCCGACACGAGGCTCCGCCCACTCGGCTGAGAAGATTAGAATTTAGTTTTTAGACATTAATGGATAAAGCTGTATGATATTTTTATTGTGAAGCTGTAAAATAAAGAGGCAATCGCCCAGAGATAATATCACGCACCTTAACACTCATTTAAAGGAAGAAAAAGGATTTTCTAAGTTAAGGTGCAGTAGAAAATTCCCGGGCCATCGCCCCAACTTGAAATGTATCAGGCATCACGGAGTAGATTAAGATCTATGAAATAAAATACTAGCGATGCCTGTATGATAAAAACTAGAATTATAAAAAGAAAAAACGGAGAAAAATCAAATCTGGCGTCCCATCCGGGCGGCAGAAAAATTAGCCAAAGTTTTGGACTCTGGCCGCCAGGGAGTAGCTGTGCTGCACCGAATAGGGGTGGCGCGGGGTCTGTCTGCCCACTCCGATTGGTTCGATGCGAAACGGGACGCTTCACACGCCTAGCCCAGATTCATCTCGAATAAATACTGGTCCAGCGGCTGCAAGTGCATTCTCTTCTCGCTGCTGTGCTTGTCAAGTCAAAAATTGTGTTTCACTTATCTCCACCTCGCTTTGATCCTACTATTCTACTGAACCTTCTGGAATTTCGACTTTGTTACGACTTTTGACCGAACCTGGAATCTTCTTGACTTTGGCTGCTACACTGGACGACGATTTTGGACCCCCTTGGACCACTGCACGCCGCTGCAGATATCGCATCCGAGATACCAGAGTGAACCGGCGAATCACCCCTACAATACAATTCTTGTTTCCTGTACGGAACAAGAATGCTCAAAATAATCTGGATGGTTAGAGTTACAAATGAAAATTTTACATAGTTAAAACAATATAAATCTGAAAACTTTAATATGAACATGTGGTGAGACATCCAGAGAAGTAACAGATCTTGCACCTCAGAATGCAAGGAAAGATTGCTGAAAGTCGGGGCCCTGGAAGAAGGAGAATATTATTGCTGAAAAACATGAGGTAATGGTTTGGACAATCTACTGTAGAGCTTTTTCGAGCAGCTGTAAACAAAATGATGAGATAAAATGATTAAAGGCAAAGGAGGGAAGATAGATTGATACCTTAGAGATGTGGTACTGGAAACACATGTTGCCCATATCATGGACGGCGAGACACACAAATGTCTCCACTCTGCAGGAACTGAACATCAAGGACAGACTCAACCATTAGCTTGAGACGAATCCTTATTTTTATAGGGCATCTTGCGAGAAGGGAAGATAGCTTGGAGAAGCTTGATGCAATGGGCCACGCCAAAGGATGAAGAGGAAGAAGGAAAAAGTAACAGGCACTTCTCTAGTCAATCAGCCCTCGGATCAAAGAAAAGTGAAGGAGCATAGTCAAGAAGGCGGGAGTTTGTGAAGATCGCCATCACGATTGACCGACATGGATGATTTAAACAAAATGATAATTTTCAGATACTTCAGGGAGACTTAACTGGTTCCTCTTAACAGCTCCTAGCAATCTATCCGCACAAAGTTCTTGTCGTTCCGTAATAGCCCATCGTTCCATGGACAATGACCTATTCCCTGTTTTCTCAAATTATCATTCAGGCGAGCTTAGATTCAGCATTTACTTTTGAAGCGAGCTGTGTTT
>JAHZML010000080.1:0-14639 GCA_031772225.1 Eubasilissa splendida
TCGATATAACGGACCTTTATTTAACGAACTTCGGATATAACGGACAAAAAATCCGGTCAAATGTAAAAAAATTAAAAACGTCTTGAATATTATACGTGCTTAAATTCAAGTGTCGCCGCATGTAAACAATTTTTCGCGGCCATGATAACACGTCATACGTCTAGCACTAGAATTTGAGACATAATGCCGTCCTGCTCGTTGACTGCACCTAGCCGGAGCGATAGTATATTAGGGGATTCCCCGATATAATAACGCGTACGTTTCGACGCAGCACACAATAACATAATAACATTTATTGACTATTCGTCAGATAACGAAGTTCAACTATACGTATATACGCATTTTTGTAATTTTAAAGAGTTGATTCAAAAGTGCAAACAAAACTTGATTCCTTTTTCAAAGCAGGATATCGAAAGCGAACGCGTCGTATCAAACAGCAACGTCACTTCACGACGAGTGTCCGAAGACAATAAATAGAATTTTGTTTGTGTTTTGTATTGTTTATTTATATCTAAATACAGTGTACATATTTTCAAAAAAAAAGTTTTTTGATTTATTTTAAACCTATTGTTATATAACAGACTTTCGGCTTTAACGGACACCCCCTCCCCCCAATTAGTCCGTTATATCGATGTTTTACTGTACAATAGATTCATATTTTATTTTCCCGTTTCCTAAAATTGTCCATAATATTAGTCTTATTGTTTGTGTAAATAAACCATTAAAAACAATTAATCACTATACCGATTCACGGATGCATAAAGTTAATTCTCATTGTTTGTTTTCTCACTCACTCTCAGTATACTCGAAAAGATGACAAATATATCTTGTGCATCCTCTATTTAAAATATTTATTTTTTACCCCGACGCTTTAACTCAAGGTCGCATGCTTTTTTCTCTCGCTCGTTTTCTTTACATTAGAAAAAGATAGCAAATATTATCTTAGCGCCCTTATAGGTAACGCAGTTCTCCCAGCTGCTAGCTGTGAATGTCAGTGCTTGCCAATCTTCTGTTCCGTATTATTACCATCATTATTTTTGTTTACGTAGCGTTTGTATATTTTGTTGTACAAACGTTAGTACGCGGTTGAGTTCCTGAGACTTTTCTGTGTTTTATAAATTATTTAATTTGTATTAATTTTAATATGTGTAGTTAACGTTTCTCAGATTTTCTCGTATCTTGTTAATTATTTTATTGCCATTGTTTTATATGTAAAGAACATAATTTGTTTTTTTCTAATATTTACGTGTTAGACATTTTGAAATTCGCGAATGCGTGGTTTGCGTTCCTTAGACTTTTCCGTATTTCATTAAATTTAAATTAGAACATTTTTATAATTTTGACTGATAATTTTATATTCTCGATAATAATAATGCGAAACTCGTACAAAACGCCGACAATTGCTAAAAATCGAACTAATATAAGAGATTGACAAAAAATATTATCCAAAACAAAATTAACAGAAAAATACGCGACCCTATTAATGAGGTTGTCGACAATGTTAAACATGGTGACAGAAAGAACTTTAATGTTGAAAGGCGAGTGCCAAATGTCGCCGCGACCACCACAAAACAAATGTTTTAAAAGCGCTGGAAACTTTTGTCGATAACTTTAGCGGAGAAATGGCGAGTTGACAAGTTTGACTATTATGTCGTTATTAAAAATAGCGCGAAAAGATAGTCCATTATTATAGTGTTTTTAAAAAAAAATTATATTGTGATTTGTTTACACTGTATTTTGACAACTTGTTTGTTAATTTTAAATGTGTGGATATAGGTGTATATAATTACTTCGAGTTGCTATGAAAAAAGTTAGTATGTAAAAAGGAATCGAATTTTTGAAATTTTTATATTCATTATCCTAAATAGTTATTTGAACTTTTTTATTGATTTTCGGTCCTCTCAACTTCGAATAAACGGGATTTTACTGTAATATTTTTTTATTGTTCAATAATAATTTTATTATACAATGAATATTAGTAATAGGCATTGAGGTAAAGAAACAGAATTTCATCTTAATTTATCATCATGCCATTTCTCCACAGAAGTAGCAGAATCAAATAGCACAGTTCTGTACCACAATTACCTTATCCACTTTTATAAATATATGCGCGCACACCTAGTATAGGGACATTATCACTCCCAACAGGATTGTTCTCCAATATGACTTGGTTGGGACAGTTCCTTTATTTTTGCTGCCTCCGAGACTCACATTATATGTTTTATGTACTATTTTCTCCTCACTCAGGGTTACGCAGACATTGATAAAAAAAATACTAAACCTGTGAGACTCTAGATTAAAAACAACCTTTATGTTTACAATAAATAATTAATAAAGAAACAAAAACATTCCAAACTTATATTTGGACATTCAAATATGACAGATGATTAACCATCGACAAATTATATATACGGTTAATGTCTGCCATGACACTGGTCGCGTTCATTGTGGACGACATGTTGCTGTTTTATGTTGAAATTTTAAAAGGCCAAAAATTAAATTTTATAGAATATGTAATATAAGAGTTAAATTTATCGTACTGCTGAAATAGAAAAAAATTAGAGGACGATAAAATAATTAAAATATGGAATGGGGATTATATCTTTTTCTTTTATTTCTAATTAATATTAAATTAAATTATTGGTCCCTTAATATTAAATTAAATAATAAGCTATTCTTAATTTTCAGAAACTGTAGAATTAATTCAACCGCCTCCAATTGATATTCTTCCACCTGTGAAACGAATACAGGAAGCAATAAAAGGTAAGAATATTTAAAAAAAAAAATTTGATCAAATTTATGAAAATATGTTTTAAAAAATTTAATACTAATTCAGAGATCATGGTCAAAAATGGCATATATATATTTTTTCTGTGTATTGAAATAATAATAATTTGTGAAACAGTCTTATCCATTTTAATTTTTATCTTATTACCTATTCTTAACAATCAATTCTCAATTTTTAGAAACTGTACAATTAATTCATCCATCTCCGATTGATATTCTTCCACCTACGAAACGAGTACAGCAAGCAAGAAAAGGTTTGAATATTTTTAAAATTTTAAATTTATAATAGAATTTATTTATTTGAACAAAACTTATTTTCTTTTTTTACTTAGGCAATCCACTCTTCATGAGTGATTTGTGCCATTAATCAAGTAAAAATTACATTTTATAGAATAAGTACAATATTATTATAGAATATAAAATATTACAAGTCAATAAATACCAATATTGTTCAAAAATTTGGATATTATGGAGATCAAATGTGGCGAGTTGAGAGAAAGATGACATATGTTAGCCGGGAGCTGAAATTTACTATTGACAAGATCACTGTAAAAAAAATTGTGATCCGTGACGGACAAGCAAAAAAGACATGGTCGAGGGTCAAAACTTATTTTAACTGAATCAAAAACACAGTTACCTACTCCGACTGTTAATGACTCTGAACTTAAAAATACTTATAGAACCTTTGTTCAACTAAATCTATACTTTCTCACACTTCATCTTTTATCCTCTGTCTATCTCTGTCGGCTAACCTTTTATTTGACCTAATCTAAACATTCATACAAGTCCTTTGTTCTATCAAAGTTCTTTGTCTCAGGAGCCTAATAATTTGTTGCAGTCAATGTAAACATCCCACACATTCTACATTTTTTAAGATTATTTTTGATGCATCTTAATTAAAACATTCCCACACATTCTTTGTCCTGTAAACATTACCTTTATATTGTGAATATCTAATTTGATAAGCTACCAAATGTGAAAGCTGCGAGTATATGACAAGCATGGTACATGTGATTAAATCAATACTGTGTATCAGTTTAGCAGCACACTATTTCTCTGCCAGGGGTGGGTAGAGTGCAGGCGCAAAGTGGATAGTATTCAGTCAGAACTACTAATACCAAGCCCACTGGGACTGAAGCCCACTTCTAAGATTAAACATTCTATATTCTCTTATTAATTTCATAATTACAATAATTGATATTATTTAAGTTTTTATTGATTTTTTAATGATAATTTTTTTTTCTGATAATACTTTCTGATTATAGATTTAATATTTTTTATATATGTGTATTTTTTGTTTAATGTGGATTTTAGAGATATTACACTCTCCATTTGAAAACCTGCAATCTTTGAATTTGTTACTATTTTAACATATATCTTGTATTTATTTTCTAAACAATACATAGTTTCAACAAATAAACCATTCAATATGCTTGATTAAAATAGTTGCATATTAATTTGAGATTTGACCCTTATCCCTGTTTACAATTGAGGAGAATATTAACTTAATTCTATTTTTCATAGTTTCAAAATAGTATAAATATTTATGCGACATTTTGTGTATGCATTTCAATAATAAACAACAAAAACAATTAAACCTAGCACCCACCGATATTGTAGATTTTTGAATATATGTATAAACCTGTCCAACCTTGAAACATTAAATATTTATGAAAAATTAACTTTGTTTTTAGTATTTGTATTTTATATTGAGTTCAGTTTTAATACTATGGTAAAAAATTTGGTTTTAATTCATAAAAATAAATATTTTTTAATGTATTATTTTGTTAATTAACTGAAGATCTTTAATTAGTATACAATTAGTATTCAGTCAAATATTTGTTTCCATCCTGAAATGTGTATAAATAAATAACAAACATCATTTTATTTTTCTTTTATGCAAGTAATTCTTGATTATTATTTGGTTATAAAATGTGAATTATATTTAAAACTTCCTAAGTATATAATTTTACTATTTACATGAATTCATTTTTCATAAATTAAAAAACTTTAAACGTTGACTATTTAATTATAATACTAATTGTGGATGGATTATTTAATTAAAACATTACTACATTTATTTTTATCATCTATTTCAGTTAAGCTAAGCTACAATAAAGACATGTGCCCTGCAGGATTGACTTCTGGCGAGAAAAAACTCTTCATCCGATGCATGAAATTCAAAAGGGTGACTGATAAAGGATAACTAAAAGAAAGCGTGAAAGCAGCTGAGGTTGCAAAATTTTATTTTCACAATTTTGTGAATGAAACAACTTCTTTTATTCACTGTCAAATTAGGGAACAAAAAAAAAACTATTTGGGCATAGATACACTGAAGATGATAAAATTTTTGGTTTAGCTTTATCTAAATATAGCAATAAATGCTATCGATTTCTGTCAAAAATATTTGCATTGCCGAGTAGAAAAACAATGAATACTTTATTAAAAAAGTTTCCTTTTAGGCCAGGTGTAAATATGCATATTTTTAAAAATATAGAAATAATAACAAAAGAAATGAAATTGCAAGAAAAAGTTTGTGTGTTACTATTTGATGAAATTTCTATATCACCTAATCTAATGTACAAAAGTAGTTCCGATTATATTGAAGGTTTTCAAGATCTCGGAGATGGTTTGCGAAGACCAGTTTTTACAGATCATGCATGTGTTTTCATGTTAAGGGGTCTTAAGACTAAATGGAAGCAATCAATAGGATTTTTATTTTGCCAAGGCCCAATAAAATCACATGATCTAGTTGTAGTTTTAAAAAAAATTATTGAACAAGTTTTATCAAGTGGTTTAGAATTAGTAGGTACGGTGTGTGATCAAGCTCCTACTAATGTTTCTACTATTAATATGCTTAAAAGAGAAACTCAAGAAAATTATAATCGCTTAAACATAGAAAACAATCTTGAAGGTTTTGAGTTATATGATCGGGAAATTGTCTGTTTTTTTGATACTCCACACTTACTTAAGGGCATCAGAAACAATATGTTGACAAAAAATGTTCTATTTAAACAGAAAGATGTAGTAAAGATTGCCGAATGGGAGCATATTATTCAGGCATATAATTATGATCGCATGTTGGGTGACAATATGCACGCTTTTCCCAGATTAACAGATTTTCATATTTATAAGGACAAACTCAAAAAGATGAAAGTCAGCATTGCCGCCCAGGTTTTTAGCCAACGTGTGTCATCAGGTATGAGCATATTCACATATTCAGGGTACATTGACAAGGAGGCTACAGAGACAGCAGACTTTATATCCTTTATGAACAGTTTATTTGATAGTGTCAATGGGAATTGTATAAACCCTCGTATTGATAGTAAATATCGCTGCGCTGTTACCTCCAACTCTTGTCATGAGCCTTTGTGGGATGAATCTATTAAGATTTTAAATTCCATGATGTTTGTTGATCCAATTACTAAAAAAACTTCTGTCCCACCTTCTGTACGCAATTGGATTAGCACTTTTAAGGGTATGAAATACTTAACAAAAAAACTTTTAGTTGAATACAGATTTAATTTTGTTCTACCACGGAATATAAATCAAGATCCAATTGAAAATTTCTTTTCTATGATCAGAAGCCACGGTGTACGCAATGTGAACCCTACATGCTCATCATTTATAGATTCTTTTAAATCACTGTTAATTACTAATTTAACATCTATCCACTCTATTGGGGCGAATTGTGAGGATGATAAAAGTAAAGGATTGCTTGGTGCTTTGACAAATTTTTTATCTACGAATGTCGATGAAGAGCAACAGCATTTGGTTGTTGATTATCAATATTCTCAGAGTTCAGATATATCTATCTCAAACATTCCGCCACCAGATAAAGTGTACAAATATATAACTGGCTATGTTGTAGCAAAAGCTATAAGAAAATTTAAAGACTGTGAGGAATGTAAGGAAAATTTAAAATCGCAAGTAGCATTATCTGGTCATGAACTCATTACTGCTAGGGAAGGTGGTTCAAATACTTTAACTTTTCCTTCTTTTAATGCCTCTACTTACTTTACTAGGATTGTTGTGTTATCTGAACATCACATGCCTGATATATGTTTTAAATTTAATATTGTTTCTCATCTGAAGTCATTAGTTTTAACGGAAATTGATTCATCGTTTCTAAAGTGTGATGAACATAAAGATTTGATAAAAAATTTTATTATAAACTTAACTTTAAAAATGTTCATTTTTACATGGTGTAAACAAGTTAATCGAATTTTAAGTGGCCGTATAGGTTTAAATTCCCATTCAGATCCTATAAAAAAACAGGCTCATAAATGGTTTCTTAAAAATAGAACAAAATATAAGCGTGCGTGCATAACATTATTGTGCACAACATAAAAAGTACTTGTCCGATTTGTAATTTAATTTTCTGGTACATATTATGTAGGCGAATGAAAAATAATTTTTACATTTTAAATAATACTTCAAAATGTTATCAAACATTTTAGAAATTTATTGCCGCCCCAGTTAATCTGCAACCCGAGAGTCTACTGTATTTACTCACTGGTACCAAGCTATTGAAAAATTTAATTGTACCATAACAAATAGTACTAAAACATATATAAAATCATTTTACGTATTGCAAATTATAAGCTTAAGATGCTCAAATTTCTTATGTTTTTTTATTGAATCTAAATAAGAATTTAAACATTACTGACCATTTAAAATTAGATTAACTTATTTACATGTAAAATCACTTTTATATGGTTCTTTACGATATTATGAATTTTTTTAACTAAAAATATGTCCATACATCAATTTCAGTTAAAACAAATGAAGATGAGCATGTGATGTTGATATAACATTATAATTCTAGTAATAACATAATGAATGAAATAATAGTTAATCTATTTGCACTGCATAACCCTGGCAGAAATTGTGACCTGATAATGGTATTAGTGACTTAACATTTTTTAATTTCCTTACGTTTTTTTTTTCAAAGACTGCGTCAACATAGCCAATTCTGTATTCTGTCTGGTGGTGAATTATTTAAGGTGGATGTCTCCTAACTTTGGTAGCAATACAGATCAACAACCAAATGTGGTTGATCTTTTTCAATAACAATGTAGACAGATAAATAATAAAATTGCTAATTAATCATAATTGTTTTAAAGAACTAAATAATCCCCACAATTTGTCCCAGTAGAGTGGGCAGATAAAATATTGGTTATTAAGAGCAATTTAAATGATATATAAAAAATGTGGGATTCACATTGCCAATAGTTCACTTTATATTTTGTGGTAGGACAAGCCTAAACTGATACGTAATTAAAAATTTGTTCAACAAATATTTTATTGTATTATTTGTGCTGATCCAATTATAAATGGAAGATTTTTTTAGTAAAATAATCAAGAAACTTCACTGAATTCAAAGTTGTGTTGACTTTGTTCCAAAAGGACTCATAGATTTCACGATAACAATGTAGTAAAATTGACTCATAAACTAAGGTTTTATACAGTTTCCATTGATGCTATTGAAATATAAATTATTTAAAAACAATACAAAATCCGCTGTCTTTATATCTCATTAAACCTACTTCTCCGTAGGTCCTCAGGCATGCCCCACACAGTTCGGTGGCAACAATGACTTTCATCTTTATAATTTTATGTCCAAAAAAATTTAATCTGTTAAGGTAACTGAGAAAAATCACAGCTTTTTACACGGTAATAATGATATGTTTGAATTAAGTGTTCCCATTTGGCAGATTTTACAATATATTACTTATTTATACTAAATGAATATGTTAAAAAATAATGTGTTTATTGCGTCTTCATGGTATGCTCAAGACTAAGCCCCCTGGCGTCCCCTGAAATATCTGCAACTTAGTACACAATTCGTCTCCACTCGATGTTTATTTGGCATATTGTTTCTTATACCCTTAATCGTGGAATGTCACAAAAGATAATTTCCCTATCAAACAAGTCCAAATCTACAGTTCTACTTTGAACATTTAAGTGAGAATATTTTTGGGTTTCTTTATGAAGAATATTAAATGCAGAAATATTAGCAGAACTTTGGTCAGTTATCCTGACTGTTAACTCTAGACCACTTACTAAATCTTAATCTTAATTCCTTCTTTCAATTAATGTTTTTAACGCCACAACTAAATCGCTGAAATAAGAAAAAAATAAGCGCTGTAGGTTGCTTCCATTTTATATTGGAACCCCTCGGCATAAAAACAATATGGTTTTTTTTAACTGCCCCCAAGATTTTCAAAACCCTCAGTAAGATCATGACTATTTTTATACAATAAACTGGGCGCTATGGAAATTTAATCAAAAAGTAAGACACAACTGTATTTTGTAATAGCTTTTTTTGTTAATATTTTAACATTTTTAAAGATATGAATAATATTTAATATCCTTTTGAATGATTCTTTTTTTCTAATGTACCAAAGGTTTATAGTTTCTACTAATTTTAAATATTTCTATTTTTTTTTAAATATGTGCATTTAAACTTAACTAGACCAAACACTTTATCATCTTCTGAATATCTATGAGCCTTTTTTCCCCTTAATTTGTCAACCTTTTCCCTAATGTTTAAATTGTACATTTTAAAATTATTCTGTATACAGTAAAACTCCATTAATTTGTGTACCAAATTTCCTATTTTCACGTAGTTCACACTTTTTTCAAAAACTATAGCCCCGAAAATAACATTCCATTCTAATCTATACCAATAATTCGTAAAACTTTATTATTTGTAGTTCGTATACATTTTTTATACCCAAAGTAAATAATTTGTCCATGTAATTTGTATATTAACGTGTTTTTTAATCCAAACTCGCGTAATTGCGCATTCATCATCCCTTCATAAACATCTGTAGCTAGCTCCACCCCCTAGACAATCACAGCGCTGTTTCTTATCGCAATAGATTGGGCCGCTTAGAGCTCACAACTCGCAAGACCACGGCCGATCTGAATGATACTATATTTATGTATACCAAATTCTGCAGTGCATTTTATAAGATTTCAACAATAATTGTTGACGTATTGCAAATTATATATTTCTACTCACCCTTGTAATCTTTAATTAAAATGATTAGAACAATTTTCATTGAATCTTGTAATTTATAAATAAATTATGTGCAACAGTTCTATTGATTTTATATCTGGTTTTTTGTTTATGAAATGCGATTTCTTTAATGTAACATAGAAACTGAAAAGTTTGTATTTAAATACGCAACCTATTTTATAAAAAAAATAATTGTGTTTCGTTTTCTAAAATGGCTCGAACATCTCGTAATTTGTGTAAATCCTTGACCATTCGAAAAATTAAACTTATTTTAAAACTGACAAAAATTGATGTCAAAGATAAAATTAGTAGGAAAATTTCAATTCTGAATACCTCTCTAAGTTCAAACTTGAAAAATCACAGAAAAATAATAAGCTTCAACGAAGTATGAAGATTTAAAAGTTTTACATTATTTTTCACGGGCTTTTTAATATTCCAATTTTTTGCCTAATTTTGATGGAAAAGGTGAGTTCGACCACTAATCAAATTAAAATGTCCGTAATTTTATTGCGTCAAGCACTGGTGAATCGTTTGAAGAAGCCTGTTTTAAAATTGGACTCACCACGTCGCCACGCACCTTCATTATTCAGGAGAAATTAATTATTTGATAAACATTTAAAAACACAACAACAAATAAAAAGCTGAAATAATAGACATTCGCCATGCTTTTCAGTATGAAAATCACGATGTTGAGAGTGGCGGCTTGCGCGTTTTTTTAAATTTCTTTCTAATGTTGCCTTTAAAAAAATTGTTTTTGTTCAGATTTTTTTTTTAAATTTCGGTCCCGTGAGTTACGAATTAACGGAGTTTTACTGTATATTGTCAGCCATTTGAGCAGCGAGGTGATGCACTCTGCATTATCCTTTCTTTTGATTATTTATTTTGTGCAGTAATAATACTTAGCCATTTGCACTCTTATCTTTCCAAAAGTGTATTGATATATAATCTCTTATTTTTTATTATGTTATTATTTATATTATACTATAATAGTAAAATAGTTTCCATTTGTTTTTTAATCAAGAGAATAGTTTTGTGTGTATGTTATTATGTACTCTATTAAAATATTTGTTTTGTACAGTATTAATTTTTTGTTATTTATACTCTTATCGTTCCAAAGGTATATTGATATATAATCTCTTTTTTATTAATTTAAAACTATCTTAACCAATTTAATAATATTTTTAATTTGCATGAACATAATGTAAAATAAATATCAAATTAAGATATGTTTTCTATGTTAATATTTATATTATATGAACAGAAATTATATTTGATAATATACCTACATATTATATACACAATAGTAAAATAATTTCCATTTGATTTTTGAATCTAGAGAATAGTTTTGTAAATGTGTTATGTACTCTATTAAAATATTTGTTTTGTCAGTAATAATTTTTTGCCATTTATACTCTTATCATTCAAAAAGTGTATATATTAATATGTAATCACTTATTTTTTAATACTTAAAAGAAATGTGCAAATACTCTTAACCAATTCAATGGGTAATATTTTATAATTGCAAGTATATAATGTAAAATATAAAGATAACACTTATTGACATATAATTAAATTTTTTTTTTAAAGAGAACATATTTTTGTTCTGAAGTTGCATTTTTCAGAATATAGTTCTGTGGTATTTCAATACAAATTAAATGAATCAACTAGAAAGATATACAGAAAAAATCTATCTATCAAAAAATATTTAGTATCTGCCGGGATTCGAACCTGGACCTCTTCCTATCCGGGGTAGAGTTGAATTTTTCGATAGATAGATTTTTTCGGTATATCTTTCTAGTTGATTAATTTAATTTGTATATAATTTTAAAATATTTTTCATTTGATCATTTAATTTACTAATTAATTATTAGTGATGGTAAACTGTTATGTGACTGTGATTGTGTCGATGATTGATAATTGAGATTTAACGATGATCGATAACTAAGATTTAACTGTCGGAGGCTTTCTTTCTAGTGTACCAGTCATTGCTTGAAGAATTACATTAATCAGTTATCAATCATTGTTACAATCACAGTAACAATAATAGTTTAACTAACGATTTTACCATCACTATTAATTATCACTCACTAATTATCAGTTTGTTTTTAATTGCTGCTAATTTTGATCAAATATGATTAGGCGTTTGAGCAGTGAAAAGATGCACTATATATTATCATTTAAATTCTTTGTATTTCTTTTATTATATTAATTCATACATTGTTCAAATCATTTGAATAATGTTAACGATTTATGTTGAAATAATAATATTCCATGTCTAATCTCTTATTGTACCACGAGCATACTAATTTATAATATATTATGATTTTGTGATAAACTTTCACAGTACTACTATTCTGACCAGTTAAATAATATTTTCTAATTGCACAAAAATAATGTTATAATATATGTACCAATTTTACAATCAATTCATGCATTACAATATAACTTCTGTTCATTTTTAAATAATTTATATTTAATTTTTTAATCTGTTTATATACCAAATAATTGTCTTAATGTATTTTACATGCAGAATAATTTTAATAATTCTTATCTTAATATATATATTTTTTAATTCCATAATAAAACATTAGCAGATTTTATAAATTTTCTGTTACTATTTTATTTTCTGTCATGTGTTATAAAGTTGTATTTTATTAAATAAATATTTTTTTTAACAGCTAATCTTCTTTTTATTTTATACCACATTTTCATTTTCAGGGTACAAAATATTAAAATATATATTTAAAATTGGCGCCGATTCCACGTACCCCCTCCACCTATTTTAGTTCTCCCAGATCTCACGACTGCGCGGTTTTCAATTTCTTAAAGCCATAGATGAATTTGCTCGAAGCTAGCCATCTATCTTATCTATGGGCACACCCTTTAGTGATTAAATACAGGTGTTGCCAGGTATTATTTGTTAGTCCAGAAGGGTAACAGAATAAGGAATAATCTTTTTAACACATACTCTGCAGTGGTGGGTCAGATTTGACCCGGGTGTTTGTAAAAATATTAGTTTAATGCTGTTTTCCTTCTAGATAATCTTTTATTAAATATTTCCAAATAATTTAAGATACAAATAAATGTTATCGGACGAGATTCAAATGAGTTATTGATAAAAATGTGAAAAAACTCTGTCTGAAAAATGATAATGATGATGATAAAAATGTGAAAAAACTGTCACTTTTATGGGATTGAAACTCAGCGCTTACACTGAAATATATATTGTCAACATTTTGAACAGGTAGACAAAGGATACCAGGTATGCGTCCATGTATTTGTTTTGACTTATTTTCGTCTGGCGGCACCTAGACAATACCAATAATATAACTATTTGTAAGTTTTATGACACTACCTGATCGGGTTCCGACGAGAAGATTACATGCTCAGTGGATGTTTGTATTTTGGCTGTGTAAGGTGTCTGTTGGTGCGTGAGAATATGTACATTATTTGTAATATTTTTTCATTTTTTAGCAGAAACATTACGGCACATCATGCCATTTCATTAAATCATATTTAAAATAAAAAATCTCCCACAAAACGGTTGAAAAACTGAAAACATGAGGTGGGTGTAAAATGACCCACCACCGCTGGATGTGTTTTGTTTTGACCCACCGGGCAGTAAGTGTTAACCCATCCTCTGCGGTGAAAGGTCAAATCTGACCCAGGCGTTTGTAAAAATATGAATTACGTGATAAATATTTGTTTAATGTTATTTTCCTTCTACCTAATCTTTTATTAAATATTTACAAATAATTTGAGACATGAATATTATCATATAAGATCCAAATGAGTTATTGATAAAAACGTGAAAAAACTGATCTAGGATAGTCATTTTTACAGGATCGCTGCTTGCGCCAAATCATATATTGTCAACCTTTTAAGAGTATTATTATAATCTAATTAATACAAAGGATGCTGACCATCCTGCTCCTGTGTGCTAGTAATCCAGTCAAGTTATTGTTCATATATTGATATTTGTTTTGTCTGGCACCCCTAGAAAACAACTCCAATAAAAGAAAAAGTTAGTTTTATTATTATGGCACATCAGAATCCAATTACGAGGGGCAAGTAAAAAATAAGGTTCCTACATTTTTTTCAGGTATAAGGTATTTTTTATTGCAATAAATAAGTAAACCATCTGAAAGCTTGTACTTTATTCTATTTTTCTACATAGTCTCCTGATTTTTCTATGCATTTTTCCTGACGAGTTATCCACTTCTGAAAACCCGCTTCGAAGAATTCCGCCGCTAGGCCGCCGATGAACTTGGTGACCGCTTCTTTCACCTCTTCATCTGTATTGAAGCGTTGTCCACCCAAGTGTTGCTTCAATTTCGGAAACAAGTGGAAGATCAGGGCTGTAGGGGGCATGGTCAAGCAATTTCCAGCCGAATTTGTCCAGTAGGGCGGTGGTCTGTCGAGAGACATGCGGGCGAGCGTTGTCGTGGTGCAGCCTAACGCCCTTGGTCAGCCTGGACGTCTGTGCGTCCTTCGGAGAACTCCCTGCACCATTTGATGACGTGTTGGACGCTGATGCAAGCTGTGCCATAAACTTCTTCCAACTGTCGATGAATTTCAACAGGTTTAAGCTTCTTCGCGTTTAAAAATCGAATCACCGAACGGATTTCACACCTGGCGGTAACGGCGATGGCGGGTTCCATAGCGGATGGCTGTCAGGCCTTTACTGAGCGTCGCAGCGTTTGCTCCCGGTAGTGGGGATGTAGTTAAGGGACCAACAATCAAGGCGGTGTTGCCGGATTTCGCCTAGCATCTTGCGTGGCGAGTGTACAGCGTAAGGAACCTTATTTTTTACTTGGCCCTCGTA
>JAHZML010000081.1:0-2500 GCA_031772225.1 Eubasilissa splendida
TGATCACATTTCGGAGGCGATGGGTTTCAGAAGGGACGATTATTTCAAAAAAAATTCGCCCCGGGGGAAGAAAGTTTAGAAAAGATCCTTCTTTATACTGTTACTCAGGCCCGTTTTGACTCGCGGCTTCAAGCAAAAGGACCATCCGGAAGGTGCGCGTGATTTTTAGTAAAATTATAAGTGTCGGTTAGGTTAGGTTTAGGTAAGGTAAATTTAAAATAGGTTAGGATAAGTTAGGTAAGGTTAGGTTAGTTAGGTTAGTTAGGGTCAGGACAGGTTTAATTTTTTTTTACCTAGTTGCTATTAGAAGTATACATGAGGTGTGAAAGTATTTCGTACGTACGTCTCAAAATAATTACAGAAGTTTCAAGTATAGCCTAAACTAATTTTTTATCTCCTTCCGGAGATGACGCACTTACTCTAATGTATATTATTAGAAACTTAGTTTTTTTGATACCTAGTTGCTATTACGTGTATACATTAGTTTTCAAATATTTTGCCCGTGGGTCTTTTAATAATTTCAGAATTAAAAAGTATAGCAAAAAACCAATGTTTTTTCCTCACTTCTGGGCGACTGAGTTTAAAACTCCTAATATTTACAATTACCTGATTATCGTATTCGGACGCCGTCCGGTACGGAGTATTGTTTAGTTTAGTATTGTTCTTAGTGTATACCTTCAATCAACGCCGCGTAACTGCGGCATCATGGGACGAAATATTTAACACCTTACGGGCCGACATAGAAAAAATCACAAGCGTATCAAAAACACGAAACCAAAGGTCAGAAAGGACCTTAGGTTACAAACGGCAATTGAAAAAATGTGTCTCGAATTTGGAAGAAGCTTGTGAACATAAAAGAGAAATATCATCAATAACAGATAATAATAGAACTACAGAAACAAATTTAGTATCAGAAGAAGAGAGAAATGTCATGCCTTCAAGACAAAATAATAAATCGTGCAAAAACAATCCTTATTTTACAAAAATTATGGACCTAAATAAATAAATTCAGAGTGGAAAGTGAAAACCAAAAAACACAAAACTTATGACGAATATAACAAAAGAAAGAACTACAATTATCACAAATTCCCGAACCACAATTGCCAATAATGATAACCATCTAACAAAAAGAGATATCACAAGCGAACACCTACAAAAAAAATTGTACAGAAAAAACATCCGAATTAAACAATACTGGGATGTGGTGTAAATGGGATCAAAAAAATTAAAACAACCAAATTAAATTTATTACTAACTTAGTTAGCGATGAACTCATTCTGTATTGTGAAGTTGTTATTATTCAGGAACAAGGAACGGTCTGCGATATTTTAACTATTAATTAATATTATTTATTATAGAAGATATTACATATAAAATCAAATTTTATTCGAAAAAATATTGTTGTTGCGCCACCGGGATTCGGAACCTGGATCTCTTTCCTAACCGGGGACAGGTGCTTTTATCCAAACTAAGCTACAGCGGACATTATTTTTAGCGACAATTTTCGACCCTATAATATAAATAAGGTAGTTGGCTCTAGGTCAAATGATGGAACACGATTAAATGTATTAATATCAAAAAGGTAAACACTCTTTGGTCACTATGGTCGAAAAATGTCGCAAAAATAATGTCGCTGTAATTAGTTGGATAAACCACTTTTCCCCAGTTCAGGATCTTTCCCTCTTGATCAGGTTCGAATCCGGTGGGCAACAACAATATTTTTCGATAAATTGATTTAATATGTAATAACTTTATAATTAATTATATTTAATATTTTATTATAAAACTTGCACAAAAAAAACGCTGGATTTACTTACGGAAGACAAATTAATAAAATTTAAGTATCCTGGAATTTCCGCGGAAGAATTAAAAAACAAAAAACATGCGTTATTATAAAAGTATACTCACTAACGTATCAGAAAAAGCCTTCATAAATGATATCCTGCTTCAAAACGAAGACATTATACAAATTATTTCACACATATAGGATGAACACGTATTAGAAAGATCAAAAAAAATATAAACAAAAAATAGAAGATATACACATTTATGTAACTACATAAGTGAGAGTAAACTGGCGAAATGGTAAGAAAAATTATTTTTTAATGAACGGAAGAATAAATATGGTTAAGGTGTCGGGTTAGGTGTCGGTTAGGTGTCGGGTCGGTTAGGCGTTAGGTGTCCGTCGGTTAGGTGTTCCGTCGGTTAGGTAGTCCGTCGGTTAGGTTAGGTTAGGTTAGGTTAGGTTTTTTTTTTTTTTTTTAAGTTTTAGTTGCCTTAATTTTTTCTTCCTTGCTTTTTGTTTACAAGGATTTTTAAAAAAAATATAAAATATCATTATTTTAGCTTAAATAGATATTCCAGACATAGTAATTAATATAGTAAAATAATAAATAAATACAGATAATTATAAACATAAAGAAAACATTAAAGATAATAAAATACAAGTGTAGTAAGAGTAAAAATAATAGTGTTAAATATTAACAAAATAAAATTAAAA
>JAHZML010000081.1:12500-14604 GCA_031772225.1 Eubasilissa splendida
CAATCTTGTCTAGCAGCAATCCAAGACACTAAAGCTGTAAATCCAATTGTATTTGAAATAAGAGGAAAGCTAACGGAACTGCTACATAGACAACAACACGTGCAAATAGGATGGATCAAAGCACATATAGGCATCCCTGGAAACGAGCTTGCAGATAGCAAAGCTAAAGAGGCTACCCTAAAAAAGACGAAGCCCGATTATGACCTTTTCCCGCTAAGCTTCGCCAAAAAGAGAATCAAAGAAAGAATGATAGGAGAATGGAACAAACGATATATTTTATCAACGACAGGAAGCACTACAAAACTATTTTTTCCTGACGTTAAAAGTGCTATATCGTTCCACAAAGTCTATCAAACTAACTATGAAATAACGCAAGCAATGACAGGACACGGATGCTTCAACAGCTACTTGCATCGTTTCAAGCTGGTTGATGACGATACCTGCCCGTGCGATGATAAAACCACTCAGACCATTACACACCTACTGAAGGAATGCCCGTTCTTTAGCTACGATAGACATCAAATGGATGCAGTGTGTCGCAGACACAGTGTAGACATGGACGAGATATCAGGGATGATGGACCATAGATGTGTAACACCCAAGTTTATGCTGTACATGAAAAATATAGTTCATACAATTAAGGAAATCAATCTAAAAAGAATGCAAAAGTGAAAAACATTTTGAATTTTATTTGTTAATATTTAACACTATTATTTTTACTCTTACTACACTTGTACTTTATTATCTTTAATGTTTTCTTTATGTTTATTATTTATTTATTATTTTACTATCTATTTAAGCTAAAATAATGATATTATATTTGTTTGAACAATCCTTGTAAACAAAAAGCAAGGAAGAAAAAATAAACGCAACTAAAACTTAAAAAAAAAAAAAACCTAACCTAACCTAACCTAACCTAACCGACGGACACCTAACCGACGGACACCTAACCGACGGACACCTAACCTAACCGACCGACACCTAACCGACACCTAACCGACACCTAACCATATTTATTCTTCCTTTCATTAAAAATAATTTTCTCATTTCGCCAGTTACTTCTACTATGTAGTTACATAAATGTGTATTTCTTCTATTTTTTGTTATTTTTTTTTGATTTCTAATACGTGTTCATCCTTATATGTGGTGAATAATTTGTTAATGTCTTCGTTTTGAAGCAGGATATCATTTATGAAGGCTTTTTTCTGATAGTTAGTGAGTAAACCTTTAAAAATAACGCATGTTTTTTTTTTTTTAATTCTTCTGCGGAAATTTCCAGGTTACTTTTAATTTTATTATTTCTTCCGTAAGTAAATCCGCGTTTTTTTTTGTGGCAAGTTATTATAATAAATATGAATTAAATATATTAATTATAAAGATATACATATAAAATCAATTTTATCGAAAAATATTGTTGTTGCGCCACCGGGATTCGAACCTGGATCAAGAGAGGAAAGATCCTAACTGGGGAAAGTGCTTTATCCAACTAAGTTACAGCGACATTATTTTTGCGACATTTTTCGACCATAGGGACCATATAGATGTTACCTTTTTGATATTAATACATTTAATCGTTCCATCATTTGACAGAGCCATCTACCTTATTTTTATATAGGGTCGAAAATTGTCGCTTAAAATAATGTCGCTGTAGCTTAGTTGGATAAAGCACCTTCCCCGGTTAGGAAAGAGATCCAGGTTCGAATCCCGGTGGCGCAACAACAATATTTTTCGATAAAATTGATTTTATATGTATATCTTTCTAATTAATATATTTAATTAATATTTAAAATATCACAGACCGTCTGTTCTGAATAATTACAACTTCACAATAAGAATGTGTTCTCCTAAATAATTTATTATAATTTTATTTGGTTGTTTAATTTTTTTGATCCCATTTACACCAAATCCCAGTTTGTTTATTTGGATGTTTTTCTGTACAATTTTTTGTAGGTTTTCGCTTGTGATATCCTTTTTGTTGGATGTTATCATTATTGGAAATTGTGGTTCGGGAATTTGTGATATTGTAGTTCTTTCTTTTGTTATATTCGCATAAGTTTTGTTTTTGTTTTCACTTTCACTCTGAATTTATTTATTTAGTCCATAT
>JAHZML010000082.1:0-14598 GCA_031772225.1 Eubasilissa splendida
GAGTCCATTCCATTCGAGTCCGGTCATGATTCCATTCCATTCCATTCCATTCAATTCCATTCCATTCCATTCCATTCCTTTCCATTCCATTCCATTCTATTCCAATTGAGTCCATTCCATTCCATTCCATTCCATTCCATTCCATTCCATTCCATGCCATTCCACTCGTGTTGATTCCATTCTTTCCATTCCATTCAAGTTGATTCCATTCCATTCCATTCCATTCCATTCCATTCCATTCCATTGCACTCGGGTTGATTCCATTCCATTGCATTCCATTCCATTCCATTCCATTGTATTCGGGTTAATTCCATTCCATTCCATTCCATTCCATTCCATTGTACTCGGGTTGATTCCATTCCATTCCAATCCATTCCATTCCATTCCATTCCACTCCATTCCATTGCACTCGGGTTGATTCCATTCCATTCCATTCCATTCCATTCCATTCCATTCCATTCCATTCCATTCCATTCCATTCCATTCCATTCCATTACATTCCACTTGATTCCTCTCCATTCCCTTCCATTCCATTCCATTCCATTCCATTCCATTCCATTCCATTCCATTCCATTCCATTCCATTCCATTCCATTCCATTCCATTCCATTCCATTCCATTCCATTCCATTCCATTCCATTCGATTCCATTCCATTCCATTCCATTCCATTCCATTCCATTCCATTCCATTCCATTCCATTCCGGATGATTCCATTCCATTCCATTCCATTCCATTCCATTCCATTCCATTCCATTCCATTCCATTCCATTCCGTTCCATTCCATTCCATTCCATTCCATTCCATTCTATTCCATTCCATTCCATTCCATTCCATTCCATTCCAATCGAGTTGATTCCATTCCATTCCATTCCATTCCATTCCATTCCATTCCATTCCATTCCATTCCATTCCATTCCGTTCCATTCCATTCCATTCCATTCCATTCCATTCCATTCCATTCCATTCGATTCCATTCGAATCCATTCCATTCCATTCCATTCCATTCGATTCCATTCCATTCCATTCCATTCCATTCCATTCCATTCCATTCCATTCCATTCCATTCCATTCCATTCCATTCCATTCCATTCCATTCCATTCCATTCCACTCGGGTTGATTCCATTCCATTCCATTCCATTCCATTCCATTCCATTCCATTCCATTCCATTCCATTCCATTCCATTCCATTCCATTCCATTCCATTCCATTCCATTCCATTCCATTCCATTCCATTCCATTCCATTCCATTCCATTCCATTCCATTCCATTCGATTCCATTCCATTCCATTCCATTCCATTCCATTCCATTCCAATAAATTCCATTCCATTCCATTCCATTCCATTCATATTCCATTCCATTCCATTCCATCCATTCCATTCCATTCATTCGATTCCATTCCATTCCACTCCATTCTTGATTCCATTCCTTTCCATTCCACTGGATTACATTCCCTTCCATTCCACTCGGATTGATTCCATTCCATTTGAAACCATTCCATTCTATTCCTTTCCATTCCATTCCATTCCATTCCATTCCATTTCATTCCATTCCATTCCATTCCATTCCATTCCATTCCATTCCATTCCATTCCATTCCATTCCATTCCATTCCATTCCATTCCATTCTATTCGGGTTAATTCCATTCCATTCCATTTCATTCCATTCTATTCCATTCCATTGCATTCCATTCCATTCCATTCCATTCCATTCCATTCCATTCCATTCCATTCCATTCATTTCCATTCCATTCCATTCCATTCCATTCCATTCCATTCCATTCCTTTCCATTCCATTCCATTCCATTCCATTGCATTCCATTCCATTCCATTCCATTCCATTCCATTCCATTCCATTCCATTCCATTCCATTCCATTCCATTCCATTCCATTCCATTCCATTCCATTCCATTCCATTCCATTCCATTCCATTCCATTCCATTCCATTACATTCCATTCCATTCCATTAAATTCCATTCCACTCCACCCGGATTTATTCCATTCCATTCCATTCCATTCCATTCCATTCCATTCCATTCCATTCCATTCCATTCCATTGATTCCATTCCATTCCATTCCATTCCATTCCATTCCATTCCATTCCATTCCATTCCATTCCATTCCATTCCATTCCATTCCAATAGAGTTGAATCCATTGCCTTTCATTCCATTCCATTCCATTCCATTCCATTCATTCTTCATTCCATTCCATTCATTCCATTCAATTCCATTCCATTCCATTCCATTCCATTCAAGTTGATTCCATTGCATTCCATTCCATTCCATTCCATTCCATTCCATTCCATTCCATTCCATTCCATTCCATTCCATTCCATTCCACTCCACTCCATTCCATTCCATTCCATTCCATTCCATTCCATTCGGGTTGAATCCATTCCATTCCATTCCATTCCATTCCATTCCATTCCATTCCATTCCATTCCATTCCATTCCATTCCATTCCATTCCATTCCATTCCATTCCATTCAACTCCACTCCATTCCATTTCATTCCATTCAATTCCAGTCCATTCCATCCCATTACAGTCCATTCCATTCCATTCCATTCCACTGCATTCCATTCTACTCCACTCCTTTCCATTCCATTCCATCCATTCCATTCCATTCATTCCATTCATTCCATTCCATTCCATTCCATTCCATTCCATTCCATTCCATTCCATTCCAGTCCATTCCATTCCATTCCATTCCATTCCATTCCATTCCATTCCATTCCATTCCATTCCATTCCATTCCATTCCATTCCATTCCATTCCGTTCCGTTCCATTCCATTCATTCCATTCCATTCCATCCATTCCATTCCATTCCATTCCATTCATTCCATTCCATTCCATTCCATTCATCATTCCATTCCATTCATTCCATTCCATTCCATTCCATTCCATTCCATTCCATTACTTCGTTCATTCCATTCCATTCCATTCCATTCCATTCATTCCATTCCATTCCATTCATTCCATTCCATTCATTCCATTCCATTCCATTCCATTCCATTCCATTCCTTCATCGTTGATTCCATTCCATTCCATTCCATTCCATTCCATTCCATTCCATTCCATTCCATTCCATTCCATTCCATTCCATTCCATTCACCTTCCATTCCATTCATTCCATTCATTCCATTCCATTCCATTCCATTCCATTCCATTCCATTCCATTCCATTCCATTCCATTCATTCCATTCATTCATTCCATTCCATTCCATTCCATTCCATTCCATTCATTCCATTCCATTCATTCCATTCCATTCCATTCCATTCCATTCCATTCATTCCATTCCATTCATTCCATTCCATTCCATTCATTCATTCCATTCATTCCATTCCATTCATTCCATTCATCATTCCATTCCATTCCATTCCATTCCATTCATTCCATTCCATTCCATTCCATTCATTCCATTCCATTCCATTCATTCCATTCCATTCATTCCATTCCATTCCATTCCATTCATTCCATTCCATTCATTCCATTCATTCATTCCATTCATTCATTCCATCATTCCATTCATTCCATTCCATTCCATTCATTCCATTCCATTCCATTCCATTCCATTCATTCATTCCATTCCATTCATTCCATTCCATTCCATTCCATTCCATTCATTCCATTCCATTCCATTCATCATTCATTCCATTCCATTCCATTCATTCCATTCCATTCATTCATTCCATTCCATTCCATTCCATTCCATTCCATTCCATTCATTCCATTCCATTCCATTCATTCCATTCATTCATTCCATTCCATTCCATTCCATTCATTCATTCATTCATTCATTCCATTCCATTCCATTCCATTCATTCATTCATTCATTCATTCCATTCCATTCCATTCCATTCCATTCCATTCATTCCATTCCATTCCATTCCATTCCATCCATTCATTCATTCATTCCATTCCATTCATTCCATTCCATTCATTCCATTCATTCCATTCATTCATTCCATTCATTCCATTCATTCATTCCATTCCATTCATTCCATTCATTCCATTCCATTCATTCATTCATTCCATTCCATTCCATTCCATTCCATTCATCATTCCATTCCATTCCATTCATTCATTCCATTCATTCATTCATTCATTCCATTCATTCCATTCATTCCATTCCATTCATTCATTCTATTCCATTCCATTCCATTCATTCATTCATTCCATTCATTCATTCATTCATTCCATTCCATTCATTCATTCCATTCATTCATTCATTCCATTCATTCATTCATTCATTCATTCATTCATTCATTCCATTCATTCCATTCCATTCCATTCATTCATTCATTCCATTCCATTCATTCATTCTCATTCATTCATTCATTCATTCATTCATTCCATTCCATTCATTCATTCCATTCCATTCCATTCATTCATTCCATTCATTCATTCCATTCATTCATTCCATTCATTCATTCATTCATTCATTTCATTCCATTCATTCATTCCATTCATTCCATTCATTCATTCATTCATTCCATTCCATTCCATTCCATTCATTCCATTCCATTCCATTCATTCATTCATTCATTCATTCATTCATTCATTCATTCATTCCATTCATTCATTCATTCCATTCATTCATTCATTCATTCATTCATTCATTCATTCATTCCATTCCATTCATTCCATTCATTCATTCATTCCATTCATTCATTCCATTCATTCATTCATTCATTCCATTCATTCATTCCATTCATTCATTCATTCATTCCATTCATTCATTCATTCCATTCATTCCATTCATTCATTCATTCATTCATTCATTCATTCCATTCATTCCATTCATTCCATTCATTCATTCATTCCATTCATTCATTCCATTCATTCATTCCATTCATTCCATTCCATTCATTCCATTCCATTCATTCATTCATTCATTCATTCATTCATTCATTCCATTCATTCATTCATTCATTCCATTCATTCCATTCATTCATTCCATTCATTCATTCATTCATTCATTCATTCATTCATTCATTCCATTCATTCCATTCATTCCATTCCATTCATTCCATTCATTCATTCATTCATTCCATTCATTCCATTCATTCCATTCATTCATTCATTCCATTCATTCATTCATTCCATTCATTCATTCCATTCCATTCTCATTCATTCATTCCATTCATTCATTCCATTCATTCCATTCCATTCATTCCATTCCATTCATCATTCATTCCATTCATTCATTCCATTCATTCATTCCATTCCATTCATTCCATTCATTCATTCATTCCATTCATTCATTCCATTCATTCCATTCCATTCATTCCATTCCATTCATTCATTCCATTCATTCCATTCATTCATTCCATTCATTCCATTCATTCATTCTCATTCATTCCATTCCATTCATTCATTCATTCATTCATTCCATTCATTCCATTCATTCATTCCATTCATTCCATTCATTCATTCATTCCATTCATTCCATTCATTCATTCATTCATTCATTCCATTCATTCATTCCATTCATTCATTCATTCATTCATTCCATTCCATTCATTCATTCATTCATTCCATTCCATTCATTCATTCATTCCATTCCATTCATTCATTCATTCCATTCATTCATTCATTCATTCATTCATTCCATTCATTCCATTCATTCATTCCATTCATTCCATTCATTCATTCATTCATTCATTCCATTCATTCCATTCATTCCATTCATTCATTCATTCATTCATTCATTCATTCATTCCATTCATTCATTCCATTCCATTCATTCATTCCATTCCATTCATTCATTCATTCATTCATTCATTCCATTCATTCATTCATTCCATTCATTCTCATTCCATTCATTCATTCATTCATTCCATTCCATTCATTCATTCATTCCATTCCATTCATTCATTCATTCCATTCCATTCATTCCATTCCATTCCATTCCATTCATTCATTCATTCCATTCATTCCATTCATTCATTTCATTCCATTCATTCATTCCATTCATTCCATTCATTCATTCATTCATTCCATTCCATTCATTCATTCCATTCATTCCATTCATTCCATTCCATTCATTCATTCCATTCATTCCATTCATTCCATTCATTCCATTCATTCGTATTCATTCCATTCATTCATTCCATTCATTCCATTCCATTCCATTCATTCCATTCCATTCCATTCCATTCATTCATTCCATTCATTCATTCCATTCATTCATTCATTCCATTCATTCATTCCATTCCATTCATTCCATTCCATTCATTCATTCATTCATTCCATTCCATTCCATTCATTCATTCATTCATTCCATTCATTCCATTCATTCATTCATTCATTCCATTCATTTCATTCATTCATTCCATTCATTCATTCATTCATTCCATTCCATTCATTCCATTCATTCATTCATTCCATTCATTCCATTCCATTCATTCCATTCCATTCATTCATTCCATTCATTCATTCCATTCCATTCATTCCATTCATTCATTCCATTCATTCCATTCATTCATTCCATTCCATTCATTCCATTCCATTCCATTCATTCCATTCATTCATTCATTCCATTCATTCATTCCATTCATTCCATTCATTCATTCATTCATTCATTCATTCCATTCATTCCATTCATTCCATTCATTCATTCATTCATTCCATTCATTCATTCCATTCATTCATTCATTCATTCATTCATTCCATTCATTCCATTCATTCATTCATTCATTCATTCATTCCATTCCATTCATTCCATTCATTCATTCATTCCATTCATTCATTCATTCCATTCCATTCATTCATTCCATTCCATTCATTCCATTCATTCCATTCCATTCATTCCATTCATTCCATTCCATTCATTCATTCCATTCATTCATTCCATTCATTCATTCCATTCATTCCATTCATTCCATTCATTCCATTCATTCATTCCATTCCATTCATTCCATTCCATTCATTCCATTCATTCCATTCCATTCATTCCATTCATTCCATTCCATTCCATTCATTCATTCATTCATTCCATTCATTCCATTCATTCATTCCATTCATTCATTCATTCATTCATCATTCCATTCCATTCATTCATTCCATTCATTCATTCTTCATTCATTCCATTCATTCATTCCATTCCATTCCATTCCATTCATTCCATTCATTCATTCATTCCATTCATTCATTCCATTCCATTCATTCCATTCCATTCATTCCATTCCATTCATTCATTCATTCATTCATTCCATTCATTCCATTCCATTCATTCATTCATTCATTCCATTCCATTCATTCATTCCATTCATTCATTCATTCCATTCATTCCATTCATTCATTCATTCATTCCATTCATTCCATTCATTCATTCCATTCCATTCCATTCCATTCATTCATTCATTCATTCATTCCATTCATTCCATTCATTCCATTCATTCATTCATTCATTCATTCCATTCCATTCATTCATTCCATTCATTCATTCATTCATTCCATTCATTCATTCATTCATTCCATTCATTCCATCATTCATTCATTCCATTCATTCCATTCATTCATTCATTCATTCCATTCATTCCATTCATTCCATTCCATTCATTCATTCCATTCATTCATTCCATTCCATTCATTCATTCATTCCATTCATCATTCATTCATTCCATTCATTCCATTCATTCCATTCATTCATTCATTCATTCCATTCCATTCATTCATTCCATTCCATTCATTCCATTCATTCATTCATTCATTCCATTCCATTCATTCATTCATTCATTCATTCATTCATTCATTCATTCATTCATTCCATTCCATTCATTCCATTCATTCATTCATTCCATTCATTCATTCATTCCATTCATTCATTCATTCATTCCATTCCATTCATTCATTCATTCATTCATTCCATTCATTCATTCTCATTCCATTCCATTCATTCCATTCATTCATTCATTCCATTCCATTCATTCCATTCATTCATTCATTCATTCATTCATTCCATTCCATTCATTCATTCATTCCATTCATTCATTCCATTCCATTCATTCATTCATTCATTCATTCATTCATTCCATTCATTTCCATTCCATTCATTCATTCCATTCCATTCATTCCATTCATTCATTCATTCATTCATTCATTCATTCCATTCATTCATTCCATTCATTCCATTCATTCATTCCATTCCATTCCATTCATTCATTCATTCCATTCCATTCATTCCATTCATTCCATTCATTCATTCATTCATTCATTCATTCCATTCATTCATTCCATTCATTCCATTCATTCATTCATTCATTCCATTCATTCATTCCATTCATTCCATTCATTCATTCATTCATTCCATTCATTCCATTCATTCATTCCATTCATTCCATTCATTCATTCATTCATTCATTCCATTCATTCATTCCATTCCATTCATTCCATTCCATTCATTCATTCATTCCATTCCATTCCATTCATTCATTCATTCATTCCATTCATTCATTCATTCATTCCATTCATTCCATTCATTCCATTCCATTCATTCATTCCATTCCATTCATTTCATTCCATTCCATTCATTCATTCATTCATTCCATTCCATTCATTCATTCATTCCATTCCATTCATTCATTCCATTCATTCATTCCATTCCATTCATTCATTCATTCATTCATTCCATTCATTCATTCATTCCATTCATTCATTCCATTCCATTCATTCCATTCATTCATTCCATCATTCAATTCATTCCATTCATTCATTCATTCCATTCATTCCATTCCATTCATTCATTCCATTCCATTCATTCCATTCCATTCCATTCATTCATTCATTCCATTCATTCCATTCATTCATTCATTCATTCCATTCATTCATTCCATTCATTCCATTCCATTCATTCATTCCATTCCATTCATTCATTCATTCATTCCATTCCATTCATTCCATTCCATTCATTCATTCCATTCCATTCCATTCATTCCATTCCATTCATTCCATTCATTCCATTCCATTCATTCCATTCATTCCATTCCATTCCATTCCATTCATTCCATTCATTCCATTCATTCCATTCCATTCCATTCCATTTCATTCCATTCATTCCATTCCATTCATTCCATTCATTCCATTCCATTCATTCCATTCCATTCATTCCATTCATTCATTCCATTCCATTCATTCATTCCATTCATTCCATTCCATTCCATTCCATTCATTCATTCCATTCCATTCCATTCATTCATTCCATTCATTCCATTCCATTCCATCCATTCCATTCCATTCATTCCATTCCATTCCATTCCATTCATTCATTCCATTCCATTCATTCCATTCCATTCCATTCCATTCCATTCATTCATTCCATTCCATTCCATTCATTCCATTCCATTCATTCCATTCCATTCCATTCCATTCATTCATTCCATTCCATCCATTCCATTCATTCCATTCCATTCATTCTCATTCATTCCATTCCATTCCATTCCATTCCATTCATTCCATTCATTCCATTCCATTCCATTCCATTCCATTCATTCATTCCATTCATTCCATTCCATTCCATTCCATTCCATTCCATTCATTCCATTCCATTCCATTCCATTCATTCCATTCATTCCATTCCATTCCATTCCATTCCATTCCATTCCATTCCATTCCATTCCATTCCATTCATTCCATTCCATTCATTCATTCATTCATTCCATTCCATTCATTCCATTCATTCCATTCCATTCATTCCATTCCATTCCATTCCATTCCATTCCATTCCATTCCATTCATTCCATTCATTCCATTCCATTCCATTCCATTCCATTCCATTCGATTCATTCCATTCCATTCCATTCCATTCCATTCCATTCCATTCCATTCATTCCATTCCATTCCATTCATTCCATTCCATTCCATTCCATTCCATTCATTCCATTCCATTCCATTCCATTCCATTCCATACCACGTGGGTTGATTCAATTCCATTCCATTCCATTCCATTCCATTCCATTCCATTCCATTCCATTCCATTCCATTCCATTCCATTCCATTCCATTCCATTCCATTCCATTCCATTCCATTCCATTCCATTCCATTCCATTCCATTCCATTCCATTCCATTCCATTCCATTCCATTCCATTCCATTCCATTCCATTCCATTCCATTCCATTCCATTCCATTCCATTCCATTCCATTCCATTCCATTCCATTCCACTCGGGTTGATTCCATTCCATTCCATTCCATTCCATTCCATTCCATTCCATTCCATTCCATTCCATTCCATTCCATTCCATTTCATTCCATTCCATTCCATTCCATTCCATTCCATTCCATTCCATTCCATGCCATTCCATTCGAGAAAGTTGCATTCTGTCAATTATTCGATGATAGTCGATTGATTCTATTCCATTTCTAGTCCATTCCATATCGTGATTTTTATTCCTGTTCGGTACATTCTTCAAATCAGTCCATTTTGTTGCGAGTTAGTTTTCCATTGCATTCAATTCCATCCTTTGAACCATTTCATTCCGTTTTATTCTCAATCCATTCAAGAAAATTCTATTTCCGTCTACTCATTTGAATCCATTCCATTGCGGAGTCCACTCCATTTCGAAATGCATTTTCATTGGATCCATTCCAGGTTGCACAATTTCATCGAGTCCATTGCCATTTGAGTCCTTTCCACGCGACTACCTTCATTCAGTCCATGATGTTCGATTTCATTTCCATTCAGTTCCATTTCTATTCCATTCCCATTCCAATTCATTTGACAGCTCTATCCATTAGAGGTTCATTACATTCAGTCCATTACATTCAAATTCCATTCCATCGCCAATATTTCCTTGCATTCCAATGCATTCTCTTCCTTTATTTATCCCATTCTATTCCATTGCCTTACTTTTCCATTCATTTCCATTGGCTTCATTCCTTTTGGATTCCATTCCAATGCCATTGTATACCATTCCATCCCATTCCAATCCACTCTATTCCATTCAATCTACATTCCTTCCATTCCATACCAATCCACTCGAGAAAGTTTCATTCTTGTCCATTCCATTCATGGCATTTGATTTGATTCCTTTTACATTCGATTCTATACCATTGCAATTTATTTCCAGTGGGATTCATTCTCATTCCAATATTCTCAATTTATCTTGTTCGTTTTTTTTCGCTATATCCATTTTCCAAATTCTATTCCATTTGGATTAGGTGCAATATTCCAGTTACCTATTGTTCCCATATTTTTTCGACTCCAGTTCGTGAAGGGAATTCTCATGGGTTTTCTAATTTTCGGAGTGGGATTGGCTGGTTATATATCCAGTGTCATCTCCTTTTGAAAATCACTTCCATTCCAGACCCATACTGTTCTTTTTGATATTGCATTTTCACATGGGAAGTCTGTTGGCAATTCCTATCGGAGTGCAATCTTGACAGTTAGTTCGAACTCTAGTGACCTTGTAGATGGTCTCGGTTAGCTTACAGTTGTAGGAATTGGTGATAATATTGGAGGGCATCCATCCTTAGGTTGTTACTTTATTCGAGGTTAAAATTGTACGATTACTGATTTCGAATATATAAATCGTTTCGTGATTAATTCCATGTTCATTAAATATTGCAGGTATTGTGTTGCAATTTCTATTATCAGAGTTCGGTCGGACTTTCGAGTTCGGTATTCATATTGCTGGACTAATACGATTCCAGTTACTTTTCGTACAGTTGTTAAATATTTAGGTACTGTGTATTTTCAGATTTGGTTAGAAGTCATGTCATTTCTTTTAGGCTGTCCTGGACTTAGTCGTTGGGTCGATCTGCCATTAAGGTCTAACAATGGGGAGGTGTGGGACTCGGGGGTCGACTAAGATTTAGGGCATTTGTCCATTCCATGTCCGGGCGAGGGCGCTGGTAGATTTCCTGAACAGTCCTTTGGCGTAGTCCGTTCCATTCAATTCATGTTAATCTGAATTGTCCATTCCATGCTCAATTCCATTTCCATTCGGTGTCCATTCCGTTTGAGGGATCCATTCCATTCCATTTCGTTCCGATTCCAATTCCTTTACGTTTGTTTGAAAGAGTTTAATGTGGAGGATTTACTGTTCCATTCGATATACGTTTTGATTGCGGTGTCAGATAATACAATTGTCTTTTGGAGAACCATGACCAATTTTTCGATTTTCTATGTAGCTCAGTTGTCCATTGAATGCCATTTCGTGTTCACTTGGTAAAGTGTAAAGTCGATAGTTGTCGGGTGTTGGTTGGGGGCAGGATATTGTCGGATTCCTTTGCTCATTATCAGAGTTGCATTTTAATTTAGGGAAATGTTAGATTTGATGTTCCGACAATTCATTTGGGGCGGAGTAATACGATTTCTCATGTTCTGAAGTTTCCACTCCAATTAAGGAGTACAGTGTGAGTCGTATTTGAGTCCATTTCATTTACAAGTCGATTGCATTTGATTTCCAATTTCCATTCCATTCCATTTCCTATCAATATCCTTTCCTTTACTATGTCATTAGTAGTTGGATTTCAATTCCATTTCAACTTGACAGTTTCATAAAGCTTACATTCCATTGTGATCTGGACTCGTCAATTTGGAATTCCATGTCCTAACTGAGTCCACTCCATTCAAACTCCATGCCTATTAGTTGTCAATTAGCATTTAGAATTTCTTCCCCGATTCTGAGTGGCATTCCTTTCGAGAGTCCATTCCAATGGAGTCATGTTCCATTTCGAGTCCATTCCATTCCAGGAATTGTCAATTTGAGTCCATTACATTTCGATGTGCCATTCCATTCCTGTGCAATCCATTAGTGTCAATTCCATTAGTACTCTGCGCATTGGCCATTCAGTCAATTAATTGGAGTCCCTTTCTTTCGTTATTCGTTCCGCTGTCGGGTGTGTATTCAGTAGAGTGTATTCCAGGCACAAATGCCTGGGCAATTACATATTATATCCATAATTCATTCGACCTCAATTCCCTATTGAGCCCATTACATTCATTCCATTCCTTTCTAAGTCCTTGCCTTTGCCATGAGTGTCCATGCCCGATCCATTCCATTGCCATGTGATTCCATTCCATGCGAGTCAATCAGTCGGGTTAAATTTGCTGTTCATGTACAGTAAATTCGGTCCATTCCATTGAATTTCCATTCAATTCCATTGCCATGGAGGTGTTTCCTTTCATGGAGTATGTGGGTGGATGGCACATTTGCGCATGGTGTGATTACATTTTGAGTCCTGGCAGTTGACGGTACGGATTGCTTCCATTTATTTCACATTCAATTCGTTTACATTCTTCTTGTGTTCACCTGTTATTGCTTTTTGTGTCTTTCAAGATTCCATTTCCTGTTCCATTACCATTATTCCATTCCGTAATTCCAGTTACTTATATACAATTCCAATCCTTTTCGTATTCCTTTGGTTCCAAGTTTCCATAAGGTTCGAGTTGATTTTCCATCCCGTAATGGTACCATTGGGATGGTTATGGAGGGTTCTTTGTAATTTTCTGCAATTCCTTTTATCATTCTGAATTTCCATAGTATCTGGCGATCTATTTATTTTAATTCATTCCCTTATTCCAGGTTCTCTTTCGTTGTGATTCCATGAGTCGTTCTCTTATTTTGCCTAATTTTTATGGATGGTACGCATTATCGCTTTTTCGCTGTCCATTACTTTCGCACTTTTTTATTGTCATAGTCTTCTTTATTACCAATTATATTTCTTTTTCTATATTTCAATTTTTTCAATAATATCCATTATTATAGGATTTTCATTTCCAACTTCATCAAGTTTCCTATTTTACCAAGGTTGGTTTCCTAATTTTTGTAAAGTGCATAATCGGGATTCCACTTGAAAATGTTCCAAATCCAGCTTATTGTTTCATTACTTCCAATTGCAATACAATGTAAACCTATCGTTGCTCTAGTATTCCATTCGAATGTTCGCATTTTTTCCCTAATTCCTGATTCCTCGGGCTTCGCTACCATTGCATTCAGAGTTCATTCCCTTCGTGTCCATTTCAGTGGGTCTAATGTTTACAGTGGTGTCGGAGTGGTCTGATTTTCCAGGGAATTTGTTATAATCTGTGCCAGGGAGTTGTGGAATTTGTTAACTCAGGCTCCTTTGAATTGTATTATTCTAGGAGGGTAGGCAATTTTCACTTCGATTACACATTCCTTTGCCTCTGAGAGTGTGCGGAGGTGGTGTAGCGCGTAGCTCTATATTTTCCTACCCGCTCCTGTCTTTGCGAGATTGGTTTGTGATGGGAGTTGTGAGGAAGTGGGGAAGAGTGATTAAAGCGGTGGATTTCTGGCGTAGATAGAGGTACATGGATTAATGTTGCTGTGGGATGCATGGGTAAATTGGGGGAGTAAAAATTGTTTAGAATCGTATGAATAAGTTTAGTACTCGTGAATGTGTATGGTGATGGGGATGGGATGTGTAAGTATATACCAATACCTTTGTCCACATACCATTCATTCCTTTTCCTAACCTTAATACCTATAATAGCCCATCCACATGTAATTCTTCCACTGGTCTCCCTTTCAATTACATTCCACAAAGAAAAAAAAAAACAAAGTAAAACACAAAAAAAAAAAAATAAAAAATAAAGAAAAAAGAAAAAAAGAAATACAAAAAAAACAGTACTGT
>JAHZML010000083.1:0-10000 GCA_031772225.1 Eubasilissa splendida
ACGAGGGCCAAGTAAAAAATAAGGTTCCTTACGCTGTACACTCGCCACGCGATATGCTAGGCGAAATCCGGCAACACCGCCTTGATTGTTGGTCCCTTAACTACATCCCCACTACCGGGAGCAAACGCTGCGACGCTCAGTAAAGGCCTGACAGCCATCCGCTATGGAACCCGCCATCGCCGTTACCGCCAGGTGTGAAATCCGTTCGGTGATTCGATTTTTAAACGCGAAGAAGCTTAAACCTGTTGAAATTCATCGACAGTTGGAAGAAGTTTATGGCACAGCTTGCATCAGCGTCCAACACGTCCGCAAATGGTGCAGGGAGTTCTCCGAAGGACGCACAGACGTTCACGACGAGCAAATGAGTGGGACGCCATCGGTGTCGGACGAAGTCGTGGCGAAGATTGAGCGCATTCTCCTCGAAGATCGGAGAGTAACGCTTCGGGAGCTTGCTGTCCAGGTTCCTGAGGTTTGTGAAATTACCATCGACAACATTTTGACCGATAAACTTGGTTATCGCAAGGTGTGCGCGCGGTGGGTCCCACACATGCTTTCAGAAACCCACAAAGACAATCGTGTCAAGTGTGCCGAGAGGTTTCTTCGAGAATGCGCCGAGAATACCGAAGAATTCTTGGACTCCATTATTACGGGAGATGGAACGTGGTGTCACTACGTCACTCCAGAAACAAAAGAACAGTCCAAACAATGGCGCCATCCTGAATCGCCTAGGCCGAAAAAGTTTAAGCGGACGCTTTTCGCAGGGAAAGTGATGGTTACGGTGTTTTGGGACCGAAAAGGCGTCTTGCTGACCGAGTTTATGCCTAAAGGGACCACCATCAATTCGGACAGGTACTGCGAGACATTGACAAAACTCAAAAGAGCCATCCAAAATCGCCGGAGAGGAAGGCTGACCAAGGGCGTTAGGCTGCACCACGACAACGCTCGCCCGCATGTCTCTCGACAGACCACCGCCCTACTAGACAAATTCGGCTGGAAATTGCTTGACCATGCCCCCTACAGCCCTGATCTTGCTCCCAGTGACTTCCACTTGTTTCCGAAATTGAAGCAACACTTGGGTGGACAACGCTTCAATACAGATGAAGAGGTGAAAGAAGCGGTCACCAAGTTCATCGGCGGCCTAGCGGCGGAATTCTTCGAAGCGGGTTTTCAGAAGTGGATAACTCGTCAGGAAAAATGCATAGAAAAATCAGGAGACTATGTAGAAAAATAGAATAAAGTACAAGCTTTCAGATGGTTTACTTATTTATTGCAATAAAAAATACCTTATACCTGAAAAAAATGTAGGAACCTTATTTTTTACTTACCCCTCGTATGTTAATAAATGAATAAACATAAACTCCATACAAAAACATACATAACGTGACACGTACGAAACACGTGACAGATTATCGATGTTTTTTAACGAAGTACGTTTCTATTTTCTAAAAATATCTGAATACGAATCTTTCAGTGTGTTAAAATATTGTATGAAATAGGCCAGTTGTAATGTGATCACGGACCATAGCCGCCGTGTCAACTGTTAATACAGTAGCATTCAATAGGTTAAAAATAATTAACATGAGATTAACGAAGAAGATATACGTTTAAAAATCACACATTATTTTCACAGTGAAAAGAACAACAAAATATAAATATAACTGTATCTTTCTCACTAATTAAACGAAGAGAGATAAGAAGGAAGGACACATTGTATATGACTTAATGAATGCTCTAAATTATATTATTAATCATTTTTTCAAAATTAAATGCTCAATATTTAAAGCAAATTCATGCCAGTAAACCCACTTAAGCTAATTAAAAGATTATTTATAGTAACACGAGTTGACAGCATGGCTGCGTTCGAATATTTTATATCATGGTATGGTAAAGGTTAATGTCATTTTGTGAATGTTTTTACAGAAGAATCTGGTGATGATCAAACCATAATTTTGGACGAGGACTATTCAGGAGAGGAGAACTGCCTCGAGGCTTCACCGTCCGGCGAATACATCGTCAGAGATTGTGGACATTTAAATGGATTTGTATGCAAAAAGATAATCATCGATAATGTGAAACCCAATGAGAATTCCGATATAAGTGGATCGTTAACAATTAAAAAAAAATTGATGGATTTCTCAAACGTACATGACAACCATGTTCCAATAACAAACGTCTATGACTCGCATTATACACCTGTTGTGTTACAACATTCCATACCCAAAATTCAGCAAAGGTTTTTGGACTTTAAGGGTATATCCGCCAATCAGAACTATAACAATCAAGGACCGCAGACGACGAGATACGTTAGAAGAAGTCTAGACAATGTTCAGCCATTAAAACCAGCAAAATCAGTAAAAAAGTTGCATTTTTCTGTAGGTGGTTCTTTCAATAAAAAATACCCACCGAGAGAAGAGCCTGCGAACCTTTATGTGGATCAAGATTGAGTTGTGCAACCGAAAACACAACAAAAGTATCTAATTAAAGATGTTTTTATTCCCGTTTTAAATATGTTTTAAACTAGTTTATCGTTTGTGCCCTCGGTAATGCCGAAATTATTTAAAATAAATATAGAATTAACCCTAGCATGGTTGTAGTTTATTTTCACAATATTGCACTTAAATAAAATACAGGAATGTATACTATTGATGTGCCCGGCGAGTGATGTGACGCGAATTTCCCCATATTATAAACAATGAAGGGAGCACTAACAACGAATCCGTACGCGGTGCATTCCTTTGAGGGATTTGCATGGGCAGTAATATTAACTGAATGTGTCTGCTTTCTCGGGGGATCTAAGGGACATTTTATGACGGTCCATCCCCGAGAAATGCATTCCGTCTCAAAATATACTGTCGGTGACTTGTTTTTGAGTGATAATACATGGCCGGGAGAGTAAAATTTTACGACGGCCGCAATTAGCCAGCCGAAAAGGGTCTCGGATCTCGTACGGGAGATCCCAAAAATATATTTGACAATAGACAGCGGCCATCTGCGGAGATTCTACAATCCGGTGCAGGGCAATAAAATACCCGGTCGAATTTTGCAAGCCCGTCAAATTTCCAGAATGCCGGCAAGACCTTCAACGTTTTATATTTTATTGTAATAATAAATTTGGTATAATTATAATAGGCTAGCTCGTTTTAATGGTGTAAGATGCGACCGACTTTATCCATGTGATAATTTTAATTAGTCAACCTAGATATATTTCTTTCATAAGGTAGCTATGGGCCTACGTAATTAATGTAAATATGTGTCGTCGCTAATGTAAAACAATAGTAATAATGTACATAGACTAGGGTAGGTTTTAGAAGCGTAAGTATAAGTTAAGGTTATGATATGGGGATGGCCTGAGATGGACCATAATTTTGGGGCCTACGCGTGTCATCGCAGCAGCCGGACCGCGGTCGACTGGGGACACGGCGGGAGGCGTGGCCGGGGCGGCCACTGTTGCAGCCAACGACAGGGCTGGTAGCCACAGAGCGGGTGCTAGAACCAACCACCGCTCGGAGGGATGGACCAAGAAACGTGTCAAGGACACACCCTAAGCCCCAGAGAGCTTAAGAGGCCGGACGCGGCGGTAAAACAGACAGTTGAAAGTCAGAAACGAGGAGTTGAAAAAAAAGAGTCTGAGTCGGAAGGTTACACTCAGAGTCAGAGTTGGAAGCAGAGAGTGGGAACAGAGAGTTAGAAACAGTGAAACAACAGTTGAGGAAAGGATGCAGTAGGGATAGTTGAATACCCTACTCCACCGTCAGCCATCGGACGGCTGGCGACCAGCGGCCGAGACCGGCCAGCACCAGGACGAAGGGAGGCGAGAAGAAGAAGAGGCTAGAGGCGCCTGATCCAGCTGGCACCTAAGCTACCGGTTGCCAGCAGCGCAGAATGTCGACAGGGATGGCACCACCGCCCATGAAGATGGGTCGGCAATAGCAGCCGACCACCCCAACAGCGACGGCGACAGAGGCCCGCCGCCGACGAAGATGAGTCAAGAGGGACGCGACGACGATCGATTCCCGTCCGTCCATTTCCACGATGGTGCAGTCCGGATGTCATCCCCAGCAGTAACCAACGTAGCTAAGGTAGATTTAAGATTAATTTAAGGTTATAATTAAGTAATAATAAGTTAGATTAAGAATATGGAAGGTTTTTCCCTCGTTAGTTTAGTTTAAATAAAATTGTAAATATGTACATTAATATTGTCTATTGATTTCCTCCCCGCCTCCTTCTCAGTGACCAACAATATAATGATAGTATGATGATTGGGCTAGGACGAAAGCCCACGTCATATTGAGTGGTGCCCAAAAGATAATAACATTCGGGCCCCTCTTTATATCACTATATAGCACTGAAATAAAAACATTTAATCTGGCTTCTTCGTATTTAATTTAGAACTTATGTACCATATTTTTATTTTTTATCTTTGTTTAATTAACCACTAAAATGAGTTTAAATACATCTACCGGTTTCGAAAAATACCATTTTCTTATTATTATTATTCGAGTAAATTTGTATTAAGTAATGATTTGAGTTAGGTACTAAAAAAAAAATTTTTTTTCGTTTAAAAATAGATTTTTAAAAATAGATTCTGTCAAAGAAACAATGTATGTTTTAGTTAGTTATGACATCCTGAAGAAGAAAATGGTATTTTTCGAAACCGGTAGATGTATTTAAACTCATTTTAGTGGTTAATTAAACAAAGATAAAAAATAAAAATATGAATCGTAACCACAAAGATAACATTGCTTATTTTAAAAGTATAAACTTATGTACCAAATAAAAGTTCATATTATGGTATACTTACTTACATAAAGAATACAGCACCACAATCTTCGGTCTTGACATACAATTCTCGCCTCATCCGACATACATACATACATATTCTCATACTAGCTCGCCGATTATTGAGGCTTCTAACAGGACCATTCTCCAGTATCTGATTCATCTAGTCGTGTCAAGTCATCAACACTTGCGTCACATATCGTTCTTACCATTATCTCTTCATTTATCCGTTCCATATGACTAAATTACCTAATTTACTCAATATACTAATACATATAAAATAAAATAACAATCAATTTGTATGAAACCACAAAATTTATTATACGTCAACCGGTTTTGATTATCTCAAGTTTCATCAGGACGTATTTAAAACGGATCATAAATACCTGTAGACACGGTCGTATTATACATTTGTCAGACATATTTTAGCATACGTAAAATTATAAAACTACAATAATTTCAACAGAAGACTTTCGGTAAAGATTAACTCCTCAGATAACTGAGTAATTCATTACTTTGAGTGGTGTTCCACAGGGTTCCCATCTTGGACCTACATCATTCATTTTTTTTATAAATGATATTGCCGTTGTTTCTGATGATGTATAAATTAAAATTTTTTGAAGATATTCTGATCAGTGAATAGTGTGTCATATTGCATGATAATACAAAATAATTTTAATTCCTTATTTAAATGGTATTCCAATAATCGCCTACATCTTAATATCTCCAAGTGCCAATGTATTAGTTATACAAAAAAAAATATCCTGTGAAATTTTCGTATGAACGATGTTGACTTGGTATCAGTTAGGGAAATCATTGATCTGGGTCTAATATTTGACAGTAAATTACCATTCATTCCCAGCATTGATACGATAACTATTAAAGGTCTCAAAATGTTGGGCTTTGCTTTGAGGACTGCAAAAAACTTTTCAGACCTACACACACATAAAGTCCTTTACATTTCTCTGGTCAGACCTCATGTAGAATATAATTCAGTCATATGGTCTCCATACTTCATTATACACTCGACGGCGGTTGAAAAAACCCAGGAAAAGTTTCCAACGCTCTGAGGATATCAATTATGATTATCTCCTTAGCCGTCTGAAATTGTTACACTTATCAGTGAGACGTACGATGGCCGACCTTATATTTCTATACAGGATCATCAATGATATGATTGACTGCCCACAGATTGGTGGTTTGCTTGACTTTCACGCACCATTGAAGTCATCGAGACACGACACAATTCATTGTTTTATTACAGTGGTAATGTCAGAACTCATGCACTAGCTAACTCCCCAGTCCCCAGAATGCATTATTTGGGGCACGAATATGCGGAAGTAGTCGACATTTTTGCTGTTAATTTAATTATTTATAGGACTTATTATAATTGTTTGTATCTCAACTCAATGGTGACGTATAAATTGCTACTTTACATTTTATATTTATTTTTAATTTTAATTATGTAAAAACATGCTGACATTATGAAATTTTTTCTTTGTGTATTGCACTTCTGTTGTAATTTTCTGTTAATTTACAAATTCTGTTAATGCCTGAATAGGGCGTGTATAATAATAAATAAATAATGATATTTGAGAATTTCTCCACCTCGTTCATACTGGAAGAATTTTATACAATAAAGTATGAAGGTGTAATAAGAATTCATTTTTAAAGGAGATAATAAATGTCTACTCTTAAAGCAACATGGCATCAAGAAAACCGTTAGCAATGTAAATCAACACTAACACATACTCTGCGGTGGTGGGTCAGATATGACCCAGGTGTTTGTAAAAATATGAATTACGCTATAAATATTCGTTTAATGCTGTTTTCCTTCTAGCTAATCTTGTATTAAATATTTCCAAATAATTTGAGATTCAAATAAATGTTATCAGACGAGATTCAAATGAGTTATTGAAAAAAATGTGAAAAAACGCTAAAAAAATCAGTCGCTTTTACGGGATTGAAACTCAGCGCTTATACCAGAATATATATAGTCAACATTTTGAACGGGTAAACCATATGGATACCAGGTATGCGTCCATGTATTTGTTTTGACTTATTTTCATCTAGCGGCCCCTAGACAATGCCAGTAATATAATTATTTGAGGGGCGTTGCGCCTACCTGTAAGTTTTATGACACTACCTGCTCGGGTTCCGACGAGAAGATTACATGCTCAGTGGATGTTTGTATTTTGGCCGTGTAAGGCGTCTGTTAATGCGTGATAATATGTTCATAATTCGTAAATTTTGTAATTTTTAACTTTAATTTTTAGCAGAAACATTACGGCACATAATGCCATTTCATCATATTTAAAATTAAATATCTATAAAAAATCTACAAAACGGTTGAAAAACCGAAAACTTGAGGTGGATCTAAAATGACCCACCACCGCCGGGCGTGTTTTGTTTTGACCCGTCAGGCTGTAAGTGTTATTCTACTGTTTTTATCCACTACTGAATGAAGTCCTGTTAATTATTATTCGCTGCAACGTATGAACGTCCGAAGAATGTGATTGTTCACGCGTTTTATACTTCGATGGGTAGGCCAGGTATTACAGTTTGAATATGTAAATTCCATTTATGTAAATTAAAAATAGGAACAAAAGCGAAACTGCTTCTGGTGAGAGAAGTTTTCGGATTTGGTCGGATATATTTTTACGGCGGTAATATGCAAACATTTTGTGTATTATTTTTTGGTTATCGGTTGTATAATGTTTCGGAGGCTGACCAGCAGAGCTTTACAAGATTTAATACTGCAAGGAGAGCGATCATCGTTGTCTAATAGCCCAGTTTCACAGAGGTTGGTGTCTTTTATTTACATGGATTAAATTAATATCTTCAACACTACCGATTCAACAAGATTCATGGAAATGATCACATGAACAGAACATAATGTCTTTATGTTAATTTTTTTGATTTGCATAGTATATTTTGCTTATTTGAATTTTTATAAATCCCTGTTTACTACTCTCCTAATATTTTTGGTTAAGATAAAAAATATATTAATAAAAATAATGGTTTTCATTGTTAGGTTATTTCTTCTTTCTGCCTCGGCTTCATGTTCAGGGGGGAGGCATCTAGCCTAACTGGTTCTTTTTTAAATATTGACAAGTCAAATGGTTATAAAATGAAAGAATATTTTTTCATAAGAAAGATTATAATCTATATTTTTATGATACTTGCATGTGTTAGAAGTGGAAAATGAGCTTTTTACTTGAACACTTATTAATAAGGCTATTCTAACATAATTACAATTAAATTAACATTAAATATTTGTGTTCATCATGCCAGCATAAAGTTCTCTACCAAACTGTCTATGTTGACGCTTGTCTGATGTAGATTATGCAGGTCCCTCGCGTAAGGGATTACCTCTTAGGATGTTCCTGGATCCTGGACGTGAAGTGCGGTCAACTGCTGGTGGTGCCAGCGTAGGATGACGGAGTTCAGGCTTGTAGTTGATTGAGTACCAGACGATGCCCAATTATCCAGGCAAACCGGGACTCTGGACGCGATGTTCTTATGCAATAGCGACAGTCTGTTCCCGCTACACCAAATTATATTGATCAACTTTTTATAGATCCAGCGGGACCCTTTTTGAAACTTTCACATTTACGATTAATCGCAGAGTACATCACAGTCTAAGCTTAAACTCGAGGCGCATAGTTTAAATTTTCCCCGGAATTACAATCTATAAATCGCTTGCTTGATACTTTTAGAGACGACATTGATTCTATTTTCTAATTGAAAATAAAATCTCGTCTTTATGGAGCGAGTTCTCCCGGCAGAGAATTCGGGAAGACTGCCCGCTTATGGTGATGAATCCCTTAAGGTGCATTTGCCTACGTGACTTTAGTCACGTTTGCCGCATATCTTTATTGCTGTACCCAAGCTGCGTCGGTACACCTGCGTCTGACAATACCGAGTTTTTATTACCCTCCGTCCCTTACTTCGACTAAGTGCTTTTGTATCCTTGAACAAAATATTGTTTTGGGTAATTTCGCATTCTAACATCATATTTGTATGAACCTGTCTCCTTTAGTACAGACTTCGGTCTAGTTATGGAGACAGTGAACATCTCTTACATTATGAAGCTTGTTCGCCTTTTTTGTATATTTATAAGAATGTTTTTAAAGTATAATATGTACGTATATTAAGAAAACGAACAGAATAAATAATGGAAAATCCAGGACTAGCTATCAAAGATTTTTAAGAGAACAGTGATGATTTGGTCCAGCTACAAACAAACTGAAAAAATCACGAATGATGAGCAGCGTTCACACGCAGTGCACAGAAAAAGCAACAGTACCTTACCTTAATGCGATACATTAGTCATCGTTATTTTGATTTCCCCGCTAATTTTTGTTTCGCGAATGTTTTCATTTTCCGTTTCGGGACAAATCTCAGCGCGGCGGAAGCCGGAACGTTCCGTTTCCCGTTGGCGGGAGACGTAAAAACCGGCGGGGTCGCAAAAAAAACCCCACCCGCGACGATAAATTGTCAAATAAAAGGCAGGTTTCTTGATTTATACTGTGGGAAAAACATCAAAAGAACTTGATAAAATAATAATTAAACATTTTAATTGCTTCCCGCTGTAGCGAAACGGATGAGAGTCCGGCCATCTTCACTGCCGGTGAGTCGCGAGAGGTAATTTTTTACTAAAACAAATTAAGTTTATCAATTAGAAATTATTATCCGAAAAATATTTTGTCGTCGTACGGAATACGAACCTAGAACGTTTCCTATCCGGGGTAATGCGCTTTCATTTCGCCACATCAACCATTTATGTTCCCGACAAATTTAATTTTAACTTGTTTTAGAAATATCACAGAACTATGAATTGGTATGGTTAAGTCAGTCAAAAGGTTAAAATTATTTGTTATATACGGTATTCTCTACACCTAAAAAATAATAGATTTTTTTATTATATTTAATGGAAAACATATGGAAGTATGGATAATCACAAGGCTTACAACCTGTCTTCGGCTGGCTTAAGTGATCACTTTACATAAATACAACGTTCAATATTCTCACCCATCAATCTACACATCTATCAATTTTTTTAAAGTTGTATATATGTTAATATGTAGACTCGCTTCGAGTACCACTATACTATCGCAACCTATGGACTAAATTTGATAATTCATTTCCCTGAAACAGCATATATGTCACAGTGAGAATCTAATTATTTTTTAAAAAGTTATTTAAAGCAATGGTGGGG
>JAHZML010000084.1:0-14398 GCA_031772225.1 Eubasilissa splendida
CAACTTAATAATATAAATATTCATTAAAAAAAGAGGAATTAGATGATGTCATCTCAGAATTAAAGAAAATGATTTACTTTATAAATTATTTGAAATTATGTAAAAATCGTACAAATATCGTCAGAAACTTAAGTCAGCGAATGCACGACATCTAGGAGCAACTAGCTAACATAATAATTTAAATTTCAAAAAAAATGAGGAATTAGATGCTGTCATCTCAGAATTAAAGAAAATGATTTACTTTATAAATTATTTGAAATTAGGTAAAAACGTACAAATATCGTGAGAAACTTAATTCAGCGAATGCACGACATCTAGGAGCAACTAGCCAACTTAAAAATATAAATATTCATAAAAAAAGAGGAATTAGATGCAGTCATCTCAGAATTAAAGAAAATGATTTACTTTATAAATTCTTTGAAATTAGGTAAAAATCGTACAAATATCGTCAGAAACTTAAGTCAGCGCATGTCCTACATCTAGGAGCAACTAGCCAACATAAAAATATAAATTTTCATAAATAAAGAGGAATTAGATGATGTCATCTCAGAATTAAAGAAAATGATTTACTTTATAAATTATTTGAAATTAGGTAAAAATCGTACAAATATCGTCAGAAACTTAAGTCAGCGCATGCACAACATCTAAGAGCAACTAGCTAACATAAAAATATAAATATTCATAAAAATAAGAGGAATTAGATGCAGTCATCTCAAAATTAACGAAAATGATTTATTTTATAAATTATTTGAAATTGTATAAAAATCGTACAAATATAGTTAGAAACTTAAGTAAGCGAAAGCACGACATTTAGGAGCATCTAGCTTACTTAATAAATAAAAATTGCATAGGATATAGAGGAATTAGATGCAATCATCTCAGAATTAAAGAAAATGATTAACTTTATAAATTATTTGAAATTGTGTAAAAATCGTACAAATATTGTAAGAAACTGAAATAAGCGAAAGCACGACATCTAGGAGCATCTAGCTTACTTAATAAATAAAAATTTCATAGGATATAGAGGAATTAGATGCAATCATCTCAGAATTAAAGAAAATGATTTAATTTATAAATTATTTGAAATTGTGTAAAAATCGTACAAATATTGTAAGAAACTGAAATAAGCGAAAGCACGACATCTAGGAGCATCTAGCTTACTTAATAAATAAAAATTTCATAGGATATAGAGGAATAAGATGCAATCATCTCAGAATTAAAGAAAATGATTTACTTTATAAATTATTTGAAATTGTGTAAAAATCATACAAATATCGTTAGAAACTTTAGTCAGCGAATGCACGACATCTAGGAGCAACTAGCCAACTTAATAATATAAATATTCATAAAAAAAGAGGAATTAGATGCAGTCATCTCAGAATTAAAGAAAATGATTTACTTTATAAATTATTTGAAATAATGTAAAAATCGTACAATTATTATCAAAAACTATAGTCAGCGAATGCACGACATCAAGGAGCAACTAGCACACTTAATAATTTAAATATTCATAAAAAAAGAGGAATTAGATGCAGTCATCTCAGAATTACCGAAAATGATTTACTTTATAAATTATTTGAAATTATGTAAAAAACGTACAAATATCGTCGAAAATTTATGTCAGCGAATGCACGACATCTAGGAGCAACTAACCAACTTAATAATATAAATTTTAATGAAAAAAAAGAGGAATTAGATGCAGACATCTCAGAATTTAAAAAAAAGATTTACTTTATAAATTATTTGAAATTAGGTAAAAATCGTACAAATATCGTAAGAAACTTTATTCAGCGAATGCACGAGATCTAGGAGCAACTAGCCAACTTAATAATATTATTTTTCATAATAAAAAGAGGAATTAGATGCAGTCATCTCAGAATTAAAGAAAATGATTAACTTTATAAATTGTTTGAAATTAGGTAAAAATCGTACAAATATCGTCAGAAACTTAAGTCAGCGCATGTCCTACATCTAGGAGCAACTAGCCAACATAATAATATAAATTCTAATAAAAAAGAAGAATTTGATGCAATCATCTCAGAATTAAAGAAAATGATTAACTTTATAAATTATTTGAACCTATGTAAAAATCGTACAAATATCGTAAGAAACTTAAGTCAGCGCATGCACAACATCTAAGAGCAACTAGCTAACATAAAAATATAAATATTCATAAAAAAAGAGGAATTAGATGCAGTCATCTCAGAATTAACAAAAATGATTAACTTTATAAATAATTTGAAATTTTGTAAAAATCGTACAAATATCGTAAGAAACTGAAATAAGCGAAAGCACGACATTTAGGAGCATCTAGCTTACTTAATAAATAAAAATTGCATAGGATATAGAGGAATTAGATGCAATCATCTCAGAATTAAAGAAAATGATTAACTTTATAAATTATTGAAATTGTGTAAAAATCGTACAAATATCGTCAAAAACTTTAGTCAGCGAAAGCACGACATCTAGGAGCATCTAGCTTACTTAATAAATAAAAATTTCATAGGATATAGAGGAATTAGATGCAATCATCTCAGAATTAAAGAAAATGATTTAATTTATAAATTATTTGAAATTGTGTAAAAATCGTACAAATATAGTCAGAAACTTTAGTCAGCGAAAGCACGACATCTAGGAGCATCTAGCTTACTTAATAAATAAAAATTTCATAGGATATAGAGGAATAAGATGCAATCATCTCAGAATTAAAGAAAATGATTAACATTATAAATTATTTGAAATAATGTAAAAATCGTACAATTATTATCAAAAACTTTAGTCAGCGAATGCACGACATCTAGGAGCAACTAATCAACTTATTTATATAAATTTTAATGAAAAAAAAGAGGAATTAGATGCAGACATCTCAAAATTACCGAAAATGATTTACTTTATAAATTATTTGAAATTGTATAAAAATCATACAAATATCGTTATAAACTATAGTCAGCGAATGCACGACATCAAGGAGCAACTAGCACACTTAATAATTTAAATATTCATAAAAAAAGAGGAATTAGATGCAGTCATCTCAGAATTAAAGAAAATGATTTACTTTATAAATTATTTGAAATTATGTAAAAATCATACAAATATCGTCAGAAACTTAAGTCAGCGAATGCACGACATCTAGGAGCAACTAGACAACTTAATAATATAAATTTTCATTAAAAAAAGAGGAATTAGATGCAGTCATCTCAGAATTAAAGAAAATGATTTACTTTATAAATGCTTTGAAATTAGGTAAAAAACGTACAAATATCGTCAGAAACGATAATCAACGAATGCACGACATCTAGGAGCAACTAGCCAACTTAATACTATAAATATTCATAAAAAAAGAGGAATTAGATGCAGTCATCTCAGAATTAACGAAAATGATTAACTGTATAAATGATTTGAAATTGTGGAAAAATCGGACAAATATCGTCAGAAACTTAAGTCAGCGAATGCACGACATCAAGGAGAAACTAGCCAACTTAATAATATAAATATTCATAAAAAAAGAGGAATTAGATGCAGTCATCTCAGAAATAATGAAAATGATTTACTTCATAAATTATTTGAAATTGAGTAAAAATCGTACAAATATCGTCAGAAACTTAAGTCAGCGAATGCACGACATCTAGGAGCAACTAGTCAACTTAATAATATAAATATTCATTAAAAAAAGAGGAATTAGATGCAGTCATCTCAGAATTAAAAAAAGTGATTTATTTTATAAATTATTTAAAATTGAGTAAAAATCGTACAAATATTGTAAGAAACTGAAGTCAGCGAATGCACAACATCTAAGAGCAACTAGCTAACGTAAACATATAAATATTCATAAAAAAAGAGGAATTAGATGCAGTCATCTCAGAATTAAAGAAAATGATTTACATTATAAATTATTTGAAATTAGGTAAAAATCGGACAAATATCGTCAGAAACTTAAGTCAGCGAATGCACGACATCAAGGAGCAACTAGCACACTTAATAATTTAAATATTCATAAAAAAAGAGGAATTAGATGCAGTCATCTCAGAAATAATGAAAATGATTTACTTCATAAATTATTTGAAATTGTGTATAAATCATACAAATATCGTAAGAAACTTAAGTCAGCGAATGCACGACATCTAGGAGCAACTAGCCAACTTAATATAATAAATATTCATAAAAAAAGAGGAATTAGATGCAATCATCTCAGAATTAAAGAAAATGATTAACTTTATAAATTGTTTAAAAATCGTACAAATATCGTAAGAAACTGAAATAAGCGAAAGCACGATATCTAGGAGCATCTAGCTTACTTAATAAATAAAAATTTCATAGGATATAGAGGAATTAGATGCAATCATCTCAGAATTAAAGAAAATGATTAACTTTATAAATTATTTGAAATTGTGTAAAAATCGTACAAATATCGTAAGAAACTTAAGTCAGCGAATGCACGACATCTAGGAGCAACTAGCCAACTTAATAATATAAATATTCATAATAAAAAGAGGAATTAGATGCAGTCAACGCAGAAATAAGGAAAATGATTAACATTTTAAATTATTTGAAATTGTGTAAAAATCGTACAAATATCGTCAGAAACTTTAGTCAGCGAATGCACGACATCAAGGAGAAACTAGCCAACTTAATAATATAAATATTCATAAAAAAAGAGGAATTAGATGCAGTCATCTCAGAATTAAAGAAAATAATTTACTTTATAAAATATTAGAAATTAGGTAAAAATCGTACAAATATCTTCAAACACTTTTGTCAGCGAATGCACGACATCTAGGAGCAACTAGCTAACTTAATAATGTAAGTTTTCTTAGGAAATAGAGGAATTAGAAGCAGTTATCTCAGAATTAAAGAAAATCGTCAAAAACTTTAGTCAGCGAAAGCACGACATCTTGGAGCAACTAGCCAACTTATAATATATTTTTTTATCAAAGAAAGAGAAATTAGATGCAGTCGTTTTAGAATTAAAGAAAATGATTTAATTTAAAAATTATTTTAAATTGTGTAAAAATTGTACAAATATCGTAAGAAATTTGAGTCAGCGCATGCCCGACATCTAGGGAAAACTAGCCAACTTAATAATATAAATTTTCATTAAAAAAAGAGGAATTAGATGCAGTCATCAGAATTAAAGAAAATGATTTACTTTATAAATTATTTGAAATTAGGTAAAAAACGTACAAATATCGTTATAAACTTAAGTAAGCGAATGCACGACATCTAGGAGCAACTATCCAACTTAATACTATAAATATTCATAAAAAAAGAGGAATAGATGCAGTCATCTCAGAATTAAAGAAAATGATTTACTTTATAAATTATTTGAAATTGTGTAAAAATCGTACAAATATTGTAAGAAACTGAAGTCAGCGAATGCACAACATCTAAGAGCAACTAGCTAACATAAAAATATAAATATTCATAAAAAAAGAGGAATTAGATGATGTCATCTCAGAATTAAAGAAAATGATTTACTTTAATTATAATTTGAAATTGAGTAAAAATCGTACAAATATTGTAAGAAACTGAAATAAGCTAAAGCACGACATCTAGGAGCATCTAGCTTACTTAATAAATAAAAATTTCATAGGATATATAGGAATTAGATGCAATCATCTCAGAATTAAAGAAAATGATTAACTTTATAAATTATTTGAAATTGTGTAAAAATCGTACAAATATTGTAAGAAACTGAAATAAGCGAAAGCACGACATCTAGGAGCATCTAGCTTACTTAATAAATAAATATTTCATAGGATATAGAGGAATTAGATGCAATCATCTCAGAATTAAAGAAAATGATTAACTTTATAAATTATTTGAAATTGAGTAAAAATCGTACAAATAATGTAAGAAACTGAAATAAGCGAAAGCACGACATCTAGGAGCATCTAGCTTACTTAATAAATAAAAATTTCATAGGATATAGAGGAATAAGATGCAATCATCTCAGAATTAAAGAAAACGATTTACTTTATAAATTATTTGAAATTAGGTAAAAATCGTACAAATATCGTCAGAAACTTAAGTCAGCGAATGCACGACATCTAGGAGCATCTAGCTTACTTAATAAATAAAAATTTCATAGGATATAGAGGAATTAGATGCAATGATCTCAGAATTAAAGAAAATGATAAACTTTATAGATTATTTGAACCTATGTAAAAATCGTACAAATATCGTAAGAAACTTAAGTCAGCGAATGCACGACATCTAGGAGCAACTAGCCAACTTAATAATATAAATATTCATAAAAAAAAGAGGAATTAGATGATGTCATCTCAGAATTAAAGAAAATGATTTACATTATAAATTATTTGAAATGAGGTAAAAATCGTACAAATATCGTTAGAAACTTTAGTCAGCGAATGCACGACATCTAGGAGAATTAACCAATTTATTTATATAAATATTCAAAAAATAAGAGGAATTAGATGCAGACATCTCAGAATTAAAAAAAATGATTTACTTTATAAATAATTTGAAATTGTGAAAAATCGTTCAAATATCGTCAGTAACTTTAGTCAGCGAATGCACGACATCTAGGAGCAACTAGCCAACTTAATAATATAAATATTCATTAAAAAAAGAGGAATTAGATGATGTCATCTCAGAATTAAAGAAAATGATTTACTTTATAAATTATTTGAAATTATGTAAAAAACGTAAAAATATCGTCAAAAACTAAAGTTAGCGAATGCACGAAATCTAGGAGCAACTAGTCAACTTAATAATATAAATATTCATTAAAAAAAGAGGAATTAGATGCAGTCATCTCAGAATTAAAGAAAATGATTTATTTTAATTATAATTTGAAATTGTGTAAAAATTGTACAAATATCGTAAGAAATTTGAGTCAGCGCATGCCCGACATCTAGGAAAAACTAGCCAACTTAATAATATAAATATTCATTAAAAAAAGAGGAATTAGATGATGTCATCTCAGAATTAAAGAAAATGATTTACTTTATAAATTATTTGAAATTGTGTAAAAATCGTACGAATATCGTCAGAAACTTAAGTCAGCGAATGCACGACATCTAGGAGCAACTAGCCAACTTAATAATATAAATATTCATTAAAAAAAGAGGAATTAGATGATGTCATCTCAGAATTAAAGAAACTGATGTAATTTATAAATGATTTGAAATTCTGTAAAAATCGTACTAATATCGTCATAAACTTTAGTTAGCGAATGCACGACATCTAGGACCAACTAGACAACTTAATAATATAAATATTCATTAAAAAAAGAGGAATTAGATGATGTCATCTCAGAATTAAAGAAAATGATTTACTTTATAAATTATTTGAAATTATGTAAAAATCGTACAAATATCGTCAGAAACTTAAGTCAGCAAATGCACGACATCTAGGAGCAACTAGCCAACTTAATAATATAAATATTCTTAAAAAAAGAGGAATTAGATGCAGTCATCTCAGAATTACCGAAAATGATTTACTTTATAAATTATTTGAAATTATGTAAAAATCGTACAAATATCGTCAGAAACTTAAGTCAGCGAATGCACGACATCTAGGAGCAACTAGCCAACTTAATAATATAAATATTCATTAAAAAAAGAGGAATTAGATGATGTCATCTCAGAATTAAAGAAAATGATATACTTTATAAATTATTTGAAATAATGTAAAAATCGTACAAATATCGTCAAAAAATTTAGTTAGCGAATGCAAGACATCTAGGAGCAACTATACAACTTAATAATATAAATATTCATTAAAAAAAGAGGAATTAGATGATGTCATCTCAGAATTAAAGAAAATGATTTACTTTATAAATTCTTTGAAATTAGGTAAAAATCGGACAAATATCGTCAGAAACTTGAGTCAGCAAATGCACGACATCTAGGAGCAACTAGCCAACTTAATAATATAAAGTTTCATAAAAAAAGAGGAATTAGATGCAGTCATCTCAGAACTAAAGAAAATGATTTACTTTATAAATTATTTGAAATTTTGTATAAATCTTACAAATATCTTCATAAACTTTAGTCAGCGAATGCACGACATCTAGGAGAACTAACCAACTTATTTATATAAATTTTAATGAAAAAAAAGAGGAATTAGATGCAGACATCTCAGAATTTAAAAAAAAGATTTACTTTATAAATTATTTGAAAATGTGTAAAAATCGTACAAATATTGTCAAAAACTTAAGTCAGCGAATGCCCGACATCTAGGCGCAACTAGCCAAATTTAAAATATAAATATTCATAAAAAAAAGAGGAATAAGATGCAGTCATCTCAAAATTAACGAAAATGATTTATTTTATAAATTATTTGAAATTAGGTAAAAATCGTACAAATATCGTCAGAAACTTAAGTCAGCGAATGCCCGACATCTAGGCGCAACTAGCCAAATTTAGAATATAAATTTTCTTAAAAAAAAAAAATAAGATGCAGTCATCTCAGAATTAAAGAAAATGATTTAATTTAAAAATTATTTGAAATTGAGTAAAAATTGTACAAATATCGTAAGAATTTTGAGTCAGCGCATGCCCGACATCTAGGAGCAACTAGACAACTTAATAATATAAATATTCATTAAAAAAAGAGGAATTAGATGATGTCATCTCAGAATTAAAGAAAATGATTTACTTTATAAATTATTTGAAATTATGTAAAAATCGTACAAATATCGTCAAAAACTTTAGTTAGCGAATGCACGACATCTAGGAGCAACTAGTCAACTTAATAATATAAATATTCATTAAAAAAAGAGGAATTAGATGATGTCATCTCAGAATTAAAGAAAATGATTAACTTTATAAATTATTTGAAATTGTGTAAAAATTGTACAAATATCGTAAGAAATTTGAGTCAGCGCATGCCCGACATCTAGGAGAAACTAGTAAACTTAATAATATAAATATTCATTAAAAAAAGAGGAATTAGATGATGTCATCTCAGAATTAAAGAAAATGATTTACTTTATAAATTATTTGAAATTGTGTAAAAATCGTACAAATATCGTCAGAAACTTTAGTCAGCGAAAGCACGACATCTTGGAGCAACTAGCCAACTTATAATATATTTTTTTATCAAAGAAAGAGAAATTAGATGCAGTCGTTTTAGAATTAAAGAAAATGATTTAATTTATAAATTATTTGAAATTGTGTAAAAATCGTACAAATATCTTCAGAAACTTTAGTCAGCGAATGCACGACATCTAGGAGCAACTAACCAACTTAATAAATAAAAATTTCATAGGACATAGAGGAATTAGATGCAGTCATCTCAGAATTAAAAAAAGTGATTTATTTTAAAAATTATTTGAAATTGAGTAAAAATTGTACAAATATCGTAAGAAATTTGAGTCAGCGCATGCCCGACATCTATGAAAAACTAGCCAACTTAATAATATAAATTTTCATTGAAAAAAGAGGAATTAGATGCAGTCATCTCAGAATTAAAGAATATGATTTACTTTATAAAATATTAGAAATTAGGTAAAAATCGTACAAATATTATCAAAAACTTTAGTCAGCGAAAGCACGACATCTTGGAGCAACTAGCCAACTTATAATATATTTTTTTATCAAAGAAAGAGAAATTAGATGCAGTCGTTTTAGAATTAAAGAAAATGATTTAATTTATAAATTATTTGAAATTGTGTAAAAATCGTACAAATATCTTCAGAAACTTTAGTCAGCGAATGCACGACATCTAGGAGCAACTAGCCAACCTAATAATATAAATTCTATTAAAGAAAGAGGAATTAGATGCAGTCATCTCTGAATTAACGAAAATGACTAACTTTATAAATAATTTGAAATTGTGTAAAAATTGTACAAATATCGTAAGAAATTTGAGTCAGCGCATGCCCGACATCTAGGAGCAACTAGACAACTTAATAATATAAATATTCATTAAAAAAAGAGGAATTAGATGCAGTCATCTCAGAATTAAAGAATATGATTTACTTTATAAAATATTAGAAATTAGGTAAAAATCATACAAATATCGTTATAAACTTTAGTCAGCGAATGCACGACATCTAGGAGCAACTAGCCAACTTAATACTATAAATATTCATAAAAATAAGAGGAATTAGATGCAGTCATCTCAGAATTAAAGAAAATGATTTACTTTATAAATTATTTGAAATTGTGTAAAAATCGTACAAATATCTTCAGAAACTTTAGTCAGCGAATGCACGACATCTAGGAGCAACTAACCAACTTAATAATATAAATATACATAAAAAAAGTGAAATTAGATGCAGTCATCACAAAATTAAAGAAAATGATTTACTTTATAAATTATTTGAAATTGTATAAAAATCGTACAAATATCGTTAGAAACTTTAGTCAGCGAATGCACGACATCTAGGAGCAACTAACCAACTTAATACTATAAATATTCATAAAAATAAGAGGAATTAGATGCAGTCATCTCAGAATTACCGAAAATGATTTACTTTATAAATTATTTGAAATTGTGTAAAAATCGTCAGAAACTTTAGTCAGCGAATGCACGACATCTAGGAGCAACTAACCAACTTAATACTATAAATATTCATAAAAAAAGAGGAATTAGATGCAGTCATCTCAGAATTACCGAAAATGATTTACTTTATAAATTATTTGAAATTGTATAAAAATCGTACAAATATCGTTAGAAACTTAAGTAAGCGAATGCACGACATCTAGGAGCAACTAGCCAACTTAAAACTATAAATTTTCATAAAAAAGAGGAATTAGATGCAGTAATCGAAGAATTAACCAAAATTATTAACTTTATAAATTATTTTAAATTTTGTAAAAATCGTACAAATATCTTCAGAAACTTAAGTCAGCGAATTCACGACATCTAGGCGCAACTAGCCAAAATAAAAATAAAAAATTTTATTAAAAAAAAAGGAATTAGATGCAGACATCTCAGAATTTAAAAAAAAGATTTACTTTATAAATTATTTGAAATGAACCAACAAAATTCCATTTATTATGTCAAACAACGGAGCCAGTTGCGGTCATCTCGGATTCCTGGAAAATAATTTGTTTTAGCTACACTTTGAGAATGTGAAAACATTTGTACGCCTATCGTAAAAATCCATTTTATGCACATGTGAGACATTTATGTGCAACTAGATACCTAAAAATTTGCATGTTTTATAGTAAATAAAGCAGTCAATTGCGATCATCTCGGAGTCAAGGAAAATTATTTCTTTTGTCTATTTTTTGAAACTGTGAATTTAATTGTTTACCAATCTGCTCAGTTCTTCATCAGCAAGGACACATTGTACAGGCAACACCAATGAACCAAGAAATATCATTGATTTATTGTAAAAAAGGAGCCAGTTGCGATCATCTCGGAGTCAAGTAAAATAATATATTTTGGTTATATTTCGAAACTGTGAACGTAATTGTACACCAATCTGCGCAGTTGTTCCTGAGCAATGAGACATTGTATAGGCAATATTTAAGAACAAAGAAATCTCAATGATTTATGGTAAACTAAGGAGCCAGTTGCGGTCATCTCGGAGTCAAGGAAAATTATTTGATTTTTCTATTCTTTAAGAATATGTTAAAAAATTTACACGTATCGTCAGAATAGTACGTTAGCACATGTGAGATATCTATTTGCAACTAGAAACTTTAAGGTACTTAGTGAATTATAATAAACAAAGGAGTTACTTTCGGTCATCTTGAATTCATGTAAAATAATATGTTTTGATTATAATTTGAAACTGTGAACTTAATTAAACACCATTCTGCGCAGTCTTTCCTCAGCAAAGGAGACATTTTATAGGCAACATTAAAGAACCAAGAAATCTCCATGATTTATGGTAAACTAAGGAGCCAGTTGCGGTCATCTCGGAGTCAAGGAAAATTATTTGATTTGTCTATTCTATGTGTAAAAATTTATCAAGGTATCGTCAGAATACTACGTTAGCACACGTGAGACATCTATTTGCCACTAGAACCCTTAAGGTCCTTAGTGAATTATAATGAACAATGGAGCCAGTTTCTGTCATCTTGAAGTCATGTAAAATATTTTGTTTTGGGTATATTTTGAATCATTTCACCTAATTGTACACCATTCTGCGCAGTCTTTCCTCAGCAAGGAGACATTTTATAGGCGACACTAAAGAACCAAGAAATCTCCATGATTTATAGTAAACTAAGGAGCCAGTTGCGGTCATATTAAAGTCATGTAAAATAATTAGTTATGGCTATATTTTGAAACTGTGAACTTAATTGTACACCACTCTGCGCAGTCTTTCCTCAGCAAGGAGACATTGTATAGGCAACATTAAAGAACTAAGAAATCTCCATGATTTATGGTAAACTAAGGAGCCAGTTGCGGTCATCTCGGAGTCAAGGAAAATTATTTGATTTGTCTATTCTTTAAGAATATGTAAAAAAATTAACACGTATCGTCAGAATAGTACGTTAGCACATGTGAGATATCTATTTGCAACTAGAAACTTTAAGGTACTTAGTGAATTATAATAAACAAAGGAGTTACTTTCGGTCATCTTGAATTCATGTAAAATAATTTGTTATGGTTATATTTTGCATCTGTAAACTTAATTGTACACCATTCTGCGCAGACTTTCCTCAGCAAGGAGACATTGACGCTTCCACCTAGCTGCGTTATCGTGTACGGTACATAGAACTCGCGTCCTTTTTCGGCTTTACGGAGCCAAAGAGTGGCATTTATCCATAAATTAAATTATAAGGATTGTGCTATCAGTCACCGAAGCTTCTTTCTAGCTGCGTCATCGTGTACGCTAGATAGAGCTCGCGTCCTATTTAGGCTTTACGGACTTAAAGAGTGGCATATGTTTAACAATTTGAGACCAAATATTGTGCTATCAGTCACCGAAGCTTCTTTCTAGCTGCGTCATCGTGTACGCTACATAGAGCTCGCGTCCTCTTTCGGCTTTATGGAGCCAAAGAGTGACATATGCTTAACAATTTGAGACCAAATATTGTGCTATCAGTCACTGAAGCTTATTTCTAGCTGCGTCATCGTGTACGCTACATAAATCTCGAGTCCTCTTTCGGCTTTATAGAGCCAAATAGTGGCATTTATCAATACATTAAATTATGAGGATTGTGCTATCACTCACCGACGCTTTCGCCTAGCTGCGTCATCGTGTACGCAACATAGAGCTCGCGTCCTCTTTCGGCTTTATGGAGCCAAAGAGTGGCATATGTTTAACAATTTGAGACAAAATATTGTGCTATCAGTCACCGAAGCTTCTTTCTAGCTGCGTCTTCGTGTACGCTACATAGAGCTCGCGTCCTCTTTCAGCTTTACGGACTTAAAGAGTGGCATATGTTTAACAATTTGAGACCAAATATTGTGCTATCAGTCACCGAAGCTTTTTCCTAGCTGCGTCATCGTGTACGCTAAATAGAGCTCGCGTCCTCTTTCGGCTTTACGGACTCAAAGAGTGGCATATGTTCAATCATTTGAGACCAAATATTGTGCAATCAGTCACCGAAGCTTCTTCCTAGCTACGTCATTGTGTACGCTACATAGAGCTCGCGTCCTCTTTCGGTTGTTTGGAGCCAAAGAGTGGCATTTATACAAATATTTAATTCTGAGGATTGTGCTATCAGTCACCGACGCTTCCACTAAGATGCGTCATAGTGTACGCTACATAGAAATCGCGTCCTCTTTCGGCTTTACGGAGCCAAATAGTGGCATGTGTTCTACAATTTGAGTCCAACGGTTGTGCTATCAGTCACTGACGCTTCCACCTAGCTGCGTCATTGTGTACGCTACATAGAGCTCGCGTCCTGTTTCGGATTTACGGAGCCAAAGAGTGGCATATGTTTAACAATTTGAGACAAATATTGTGCTATCAGTCACCGAAGCTTATTTCTAGCTGCGTCTTCGTGTACGCTACATAGAGCTCGCGTCCTCTTTCGCTTGTTTGGAGCCAAAGAGTGGCATTTATACAAATATTTAATTCTGAGGATTGTGCTATCAGTCACCGACGCTTCAACCTAGCTGCGTCATCGTGTACGCTACATAGAGCTCGCGTCCTCTTTCGGCTTTACGGAATCAAAGAGTGGCACATGTTCAACAATTTGATACCAAATATTGTGCAATCAGTCACCGACGCTTCCACCTAGCTGCGTCATCGTGTACGCTTCATAGAGCTCGCGTCATTTTCGGCTTTAGGGAGCCAAAGAGTAGCATTTATACAAATATTTAATTCTAAGGATTGTGCTATCAGTCACCGACGCTTCCACTTAGCTGCGTCATCGTGTACGCTACATAGAGCTCGCGTCCTTTTTCGGCTTTACGGAGTCAAAGAATGGCATATGTTTCAACACTTTGAGACCAAATATTGTGCTATCAGTCACAAAAGCTTCTTCCTAGCTGCGTCATCGTGTACGCTGCATAGAGCTCG
>JAHZML010000085.1:7500-14000 GCA_031772225.1 Eubasilissa splendida
CACATGAGATAGACCAGCGCCGAGGGACGGCCACTCAGTCACGAATAATTAAATCAACGCCTTCAGTCGATACCCCAAATAAAATGAGTGGAAACCACAGTTATATCGAAGAAGCCAATTTGCTCATCTCTGGGGCGATGGAATCGTTGAATAGTGCGGGAAATCTCAAAAGAGAGATTAAAGAGACCATGGTAAAAACATTGGATTGTTTGAAAAACATCGTAATCAAAATTTCGCTTCAAAATGTATCGAATATTTCTCCCGATGTGGACTCTAGATTGGAAGAAATTCTTGCTGATAAATTTAAATCGATTGCCAATAAAGATGATATTTCAGATGTCAAAAGTGAAATAACCAACATGAAAAAAATTATTGAGAAAAGCAATTTATACAATCCTGTTTCCAACGTAGCTTCGAAACCTAAAAATAAGGACGACACGACATACGCTTTAGTCGTTTCTTCTAGCGACACCTCAAAAAATAGCGATGAGATTGAGGGCATCGTTAAGCGCTCCGTGAATGTGAGGAGTAAAGGGATAGGTGTAACACGACTCAGAAAAGTGGGAAATCAAAAAATTGTCATCAACTGTGTTACCAGGGAAGATACCCTGAAACTTAAAACAGAAATTGCCAGCCGAAGCGGCTTGACAGTTGAAGAAGGACGGCGGAAAACCCTTTTGTCGTTTTCAAGGGCTGTATTAAAGGAGTTACCGAGGAGGATCTCAACCAATCTATCAGCAATCAAAATAGGGGCCTAGTATTGGATGAAGAACTTAAAATTAAGTACAGAAAGAGGCACAGGAATGGACTTTTATCAAATGTTGTTTGCCAGGTGCTACCTAAAACCTGGAATCAACTCATGAGCTTTGGTAAAGTAAACATTGGATACCAAAGAGTACCAGTTGAAGATGAAAGCCCGTTACTACAATGCTTTAAATGCCTTAAATTCGGCCATACGCAAAGGTTTTGCGATGCTAAAGTTACATGTGCACATTGTACTGGGGAACATCTGTATAAAGATTGCACGGATAAGGCGACTCAAGAGCCTACGTGCGTCAATTGTAAATCGCAAAATAGAGATGCGACCCACAACTCTTTCAGCACTAAGTGCCCCATTCGATTGATTAAAGAACACAGAGCGAGAGAGTTAACAGACTATGACTTATGTTTGTAAAGTTCCTATAATCACTGACAGATTACAACCTTATTTAAGAATTATTCAATGGAACGTAGGCCGCTGTAGGGCAGCACAAGAAGACTTATTAAAATCAATAAATAAATATAACGTTATTCTAATCCAAGAGCCTTACACCGGCAATACAGGAAGGTTAAATGCTCCAGGATTTGATGTGTACCAGGCGGATTCTTCGACAGATAACATTTGTAAAGCTGCCATTATTATTAATAACTGTCCTAAAGGGCTGCTTCTGAACAATTTTTCTAACACAAACAGCGTTTTTGTTCAGCTTAATACAGAACTTGGACCAGTTATTTTTGGATCACTATACATTGAACCATCGACAAATATTGAGCCGGTGATGGAGACTGTAAAGAGTTTGGCACAAAAACACATTATTGTAGGCGGAGATGTTAATGCCAAGAGTATATGGTGGGGAAGCTCCAGGACCGACGATCGAGGTGATCTCGTAGCATCGTACCTCTCAGAATCTGGATTGCACTTGCTGAACGAAGGATCGATTCCTACTTTCGAGACTCATCGCGGGAATAAACACATACATAGCGTAATTGATATAACATTTTGTTCACACCAACTGCTTGACAAAATTGAAGACTGGCACGTAGAGAGAAAACTAAATATTCTCAGCGATCATCGAGTTTCTTTTTCTAAGCAAAAGTACTGAACTGCCAAATACAAATTCTCGTATTTACAATACAAAAAAAGCAAATTGGGACCTCTTTAACATAAATATCCAATCTCAATTAGAATCTTATTTTCTAACATCTGAGATGTTTAAAAATGTAAATAACGCGACAAACTTGGAAGAAAACATCTCTTCTCTTAATATTTGTATTGGATAAAGCATGTAAAGAGAGCATCCCATCCATGGTGGACTCAGGAATTGAGTGAGCTAAAGAGAAAAACCAGACAGGCTAAAACATAAGCTTCAAAATTCGAATAAACACAGAAAAGAAACCATACTACCAGGATATCTCAAGATGAAAATCGAATACAAAACAGCGATAGATAATGCGAAAACATCTTCTTGGGAGATATTTTGTGAGTCGCAAAGTAAAGAAAGTGCCTGGGGAACAATACATAGAGTCTTGGTCAAGCAACGAAAAAGAGTACCACTGGCAACGTTAAAAGATGGGGATGAGTATTTTGAATCGGCAGAAAGCACAACCCAAAGACTAGTCGAGAGGTTTTTTCCCGATGATAATGAAGAGTTAGACAATGTTGAACAAACAGAAATAAGGAAATCCGCGAAAACTCTACCTTGCACAAATAACGATCCGCCATTTACTTATATGGAAGTTGAAGATACTATTAAAAGTATATCTCCTACAAAGGCACCCGGGGAAGATAACTTTACAGCTGATATATGCTTGCATGTATACAATAGCAGCCCAAAAGTAATAGTTGAACTGTTTAATGCTTGTCTACGGCTGCAATATTTTCCTGTGTGCTGGAAAAAAGCTAGTGTGATAGTCATACCCAAACCAGGCAAGGATGACTTAAGAGACGTAAGCTCCTATAGACCAATTGGACTGATCTCAGTTTTTGGGAAAGTGCTTGAAAAACGTATAATCAACAGAATTAACTGGCACCTATACAGAAATAAGCGACTTAGCGATAATCAGTTTGGGTTCACCCCTCAAAAGTCTACAGAGGATGCTCTAATGGCTTCACTCGAGACTATCAAACGAGCTTATAGGAACAAAAAACTAACCATCGCTATATCTCTTGATATAAAAGGTGCATTTGACAATGCCTGGTGGCCTTTCCTGTTATCACAATTAAAGAAGAAAAAATGCCCTCAAAATCTTTATTGCATGGTATTGAGCTACATAAATAAAAGACGAGTCACCCTAACGCACTTCGATTGCACAAAAACTAAAGAGACAACAAAGGTTGCATTCAGGGGTCTGCATGCGGCCCAAGTTTTTGGAATATAATCATCGATGACCTCTTGCAAATACATTTCGGGGAAGGGGTAGAAATTCGAGCATTTGCAGATGACTTGTTTCTTATCATAACAAGCGATAATTCTCATGATTTAGAAGAGAAATCGAATAACGCCATAAGTGTCATAACGGAATGGGAATCTAAAGCGAAACTGCACTTCTCTGAGGAAAAAACAAAAGCTATGTACATCACGAGAAGGAAAGATCCACCACCAACTATCAAAATGAGACAGAATATATTGGAATTTGTCGATGACTTCAAACTACTGGGAGTAATAATTGATAAAAATTTAAATTGGTCCAAACACGTAGATGAAACATGTAAAAAGGCATCAAAAATGACTAACAAAATTATACGTGCAGCAAACATCCCTACATGGGGAGCATCTCCCATGGTAATTAATCAAATATATAAAGGAGCAATTGAACCACTAATTACATACGCAGCACCAGTTTGGGCAGAAGCTGCAGGCAAGAAATATAACATCAAAAAGCTAAATGCAGTCCAGAGGCAAATAGCCATACGATGTTGTAAAGGATATAGGACGATATCGTTAACATCAGCGCAAGTTCTGTGCGGGTTAATTCCTTTGGATATTAAAATTAAAGAAATATCTGAACTATATCACGTCAAAAAGGATAAATTTTTAATGGACCTACCGAAAGATAGGAAATATCAAGGGTCGAAAGAATATTTTCAACTACCACACCCAGCTGATAGAATAACAGTCCACTGCAAAATACTTGGGGAAAATCTACCTGCAAATCTGGATTCTGAAGTCAAGATATACACGGATGGCAGCTTATTAGAAGGGAAAGTGAGAGCTGCCTTCGTCCCTTTTGAAGAAGACAGAGAGCTGCCAGGACGAAAATATAAGCTAGAAAACTATTGCTCTGTTTTTCAAGCGGAACTATTTGCAATTAAAGAAGCATTAGTGTAAACCGCCTAGCCGCTGGAAAAATATCTCTATTCTGACCGATTGCCAATCTTGTCTAGCAGCAATCCAAGACACTAAAGCTGTAAACCCAATTGTATTTAATATTAGAGAACAGAACTGCTACATAGACAACAACACGTGCAAATAGGATGGATCAAAGCACATATAGGCATCCCTGGAATCGAGCTTGCAGATAGCAAAGCTAAAGAGGCTACCCTGAAGAAGACGAAGCCCGATTATGACCTTTTCCCGCTAAGCTTCGCCAAAAAGAGAGTCAAAGAAAGAATGATAGGAGAATGGAACAAACGATATATTTCATCAACGACAGGAAGCACTACAAAACTATTTTTTCCTGATGTTAAAAGTGCTATATCGTTCCATAAAATCTATCAAACTAAATATGAACTAACGCAAGCAATGGACAGGACATGGATGCTTTAACAGCTACCTGCATCGTTTCAAGCTGGTCGATGACAATACCTGCCCACGCGATGATACAAGCACTCAGAATATAATACACCTCAATAGGTAAAGAATGCCCGTTCTTCAGCTACGAAAGATATCAAAACTGATAAACCATAAATATATAACACCCAAATTTATGTTGTATATGAAAAAAATAGTTCAGGTAATTAAAGAAATTAATCTAAATAGAAAGCAAAAGTGAAAAACATTTTGAAGTTTATATAGTATTTTATTATTTATTAATTATTATTGTAATAACCCTTATAAATATTTTCTCATAATGTATTTTTAAAATTGTTATTATCTTTAATGTATTGCGATATCTTTTTTGTTTATGATTATCTTTATTTATTATTTTACTTTGTTTATAACTATGTCTACGATATCTCTTTAAGCTAAATTTTGTATTTATACTTGTTAACCAATTCTTGTATAAGCAAGGAAATAAAATTAAAGGCAACTAAAATTTAAAAATAAAAAAACCTTAACCAAAAGAAAGAACCAAAAAAAAACATTCATGACAGTGAGCACATTGGGTTGGGTTTGGTTGGGTTGGGCTCGGTTGGGTTCAGTTGGGTTGGGTTAGGTTAGGTTAGGTGGATGGTGGATTAATGAGATTACCAAATTCTTATTTTTGAAGTATTACAAATAGAAATGTATATTAATTTTTGATTAGACTCAGATTCAGTATTATTTTACCATTATTCATATTTACAGAAAAATGGTTACAAAATAACGGATTTATTCCACTATAAAAATAGTATTTATTACACTATTATACATTTCCAATAAATCGTATTTTTTAGCTTTTAGAATCGATAAAACTTTTGCGTAAAGTGAATTATTAGTATGAAAAGGAGCAGCTTTTTGTCGACCGCGAGTGTTGATCGTTATTCCTCAAGTGAAATAGTTATTAGTGGATAAATCATATTTGGAATTAATTTAGAAAGGGTCATTAGAAGTAAAACTTTACTTTTATTCCACTGACCTATTAAACCAAGAACAATAAATATTTCCGCACCATTATCCAAGTGAGTGAAGAGCAATGGATGAGGTGTGATATTATCGTCATAATCTGTGCAGTTTTCCTTATCATCTATTATTGCACATATTTAATATTTCCTAATTTAAACATTGCAACCTTTCATTTCCATCAGTTAGCGAAGTTTTTAAGGAGGCATTGTCAATTATTAGTAATAATTACCTTAATAAGTTATATTAGCTATAAAATTATAAAAAATATTTATACATATCCACTGTAAGACGACTATTTTTTGGTACAAATATTTATACTTTTCGTTGCTCCTGCTAACCGGAGAAGAGCCTCAATGTGGGCAGTAGGAACTAGAGACAACTTCATTGAAAGATGTCAAAATTCTATGCAGTTGACATGTATTCAATAAAGCAACACTGGAAGGTACAACAGAATTATTTGAATCAAAGGAATTGAATTTGAACAAGGAGGCATGCCATGAAATACCAGATAGAATAAAGAAATGCAGCTAATAAGATTATACCAATGCGCAGGTTGAACCGTAATGTACATTCATTCAAGTGAGTTAAATCTCCATGTCCATAAATAATCGGCGACATCACTTCAAATCAGTGGAGCTGATCACACAAGGCGAGTTGCAAGTATGGATAAGAACAGCTTCATAAATACTTCGTAGCATACACCGAGAAGCACAATTTAGGTGTTTAGATAAGTGGATCTGCACATAGGTGTGGCGAGCGAGAGATTATGAAGGGATGACCGGCAGGGTAGGACTGGTTGCAGACCCTCGGTGGACGGAGGAGAACTTTCCAGCAGAAGTGCAGGCGTAGAGATGATGAGACGATGCAGGAGGCGATAGCGATTATCAAGGCGATTGCCGTCGGGCGCATGGTAGTTGAATCACACATGGTTTCGTCGCGAGCGGCAGTTGGAATATTGTGTGTGAAGATCTCCGA